>JAQFZX010002101.1:0-21930 GCA_034682405.1 Hydroisotoma schaefferi | reverse complement strand
ATGATAAAGTCATTTTTGTTCTGTTTTCTTACACTGGATTTTTTAAATAATACTTTTCCTTTTGGAAAAAACTCTGGACGGACAGCCAGCATGACAGAACATTCCCATAAAGGCTTCGCTTCGCTAGCAGAGTGTATGTGTGTAGGAATCCTGGAGAGAGATATCCAGATAACCTTTTTTGCTAGGGGTGGGGGGAGGGGTAATTATTGATGGGGAAGGGGTAGTTTCCGAAGGGAGATATATATACTTTGGAGGAGTGAGGAATTATGGGGAGGGGAGGGGGGATAGGGGCTTTAATGAACTAATGCTTGATGATACGTGTGTGTGTGTGTTTATACATAAAGGGTGAACAAAGTATAAGGGGACTACAACCTCTCTCTCTCTCCCTCCCATAACCAGCCTCCTAAGGTCAAACCGTTGACCTCCGCTAAATCTGTCCCTATACCCCCCAAATCCCAACGGGTCAAAAATTTAATCCAGTTCATAGCTCGGATCCGTCAGAGACCCAACAGTATTGGGATAAAAAAAAGGTGGGGTTAAGGTCAACTACTGTGGAGTAGGTTTTGGGGGAGGGGAACTCTGCTACCATTTAATTATTTGGATGTCTTTTTATTCCTCTGCAAAACTACTTTCCATGTCCCCATCTCCTATCTCTCTCTCTCTAATTAATGACTGTCTATGCATATATTTACATAGTTGTTGTTGTATATATATTATATGGTTAAAAAGGAGAGGGGGGAGGGGGGTCTGACTTAGATAGTGATCCTCCACTTCGGAGAGATATAGAACTTTTGGCCCTTCTTGATCCCTTCTTCTTCAGACCCGGTTTATTATTATTATTATTATTATTATTATTCATCCTCTCTTTAATTTGATTTATTATTATATAGTTAAGATAGGAGGATGATTAAGTTGGGCTACACTCTACTATATATCCAATTCCTCCGCACCCGTTACTCAAAGCTAAATAGATGAGTGTTTGTGTTGTTGAGGAGGTGTAGGTAGAGGATGAAGATGCCCCCACTTTAGCCTCCTCCTCCTCCCACCAACAAAGGAGGATTATATTTATTATACTTAAAAGAGTAGGGTGTGGTCCCCTTCTCCTACAGAATATGCAGGTATTATAAAATAAAGTTCTATAGTTCACTCTTCTTCCCCTCCTCCCTCCTCCCTCCTCCTCCTGGATTATTTAATCATCAATCAACTTTAATAGTAATAGATATTCATTCATTCTTTAGACGATAAGGTTGTTATGGGTGGTAAAGAGGGGGATTTGTGCCAACTAAATCATATATAATTATATAAATATATAAATAATAAAGTGGATAGAAAAGGGTAAGAAAGGAGGATATAGTATATATAAGTAATAAAAATAATAATATAATTATTTTGGGAATATGGCCAAAATGAAATATGAGTTTCATATAGTTTCCTCCTTTTGAGATTCCTCTTCTTCTTCATATTGATACGCCGGAGTTAAAGTTAGTTAAAGTTAGGTAAGGAGAGGCTTTATATGCTCATTTCCCATCATCCACAATCTGTTGGACATTAGGTATATATTATAGACTTATTGGGGAAATACCCCTTTATTTTAAATAGGGAAATTTATTATTTACGTTCCCCACAGGGAATTATTATTGAGAACAAAGATAGGTGTAAGATTGGGATGAATGGCATCCATATATCCCCTGTTTAGACATTCCATGCTATTTAGTAATATATTCTATATATGTGGGGCTTCTTGTTGGGTTTAATTGACTTTTAATCCACATTAAGTATACGTCATCCTCATCTCCTTTTTACACGAGACTATACGATTTACTTTTGCCACATTTTCCAATACTTTATCATAATATTTATTATCCATATATTCCAACATTATACGTTGTTGCATTCTATCCCATTTCTAACTTTCATCTAAATCAAATCGTAGTCGTGTAAAAAGTCGACCAGGCCGTCCTTTTACGCGACCACTAACTTTGCGACGCGTTTATGAATGGTTCCCTAGAAGCGATTTGGCTGAAATTTGCATATGTTATGGAGGTTAATAAAAGAAATTCAAATATCTGGTTCACTGTTTGCGGATATTCCGATAAATGTGTTAAAATGCCAAAAAACCGCTTGTGGTAGTCTAAAAACAGGGCCTGGTCGTCTAAAAAGGCGACTCCAGAGACTAATTTAGGGTAAAAATGGCTGGTTGTCAAAAACCAGGACCAGGACGGAATAAAGAACGACCTGGCCGGGTTTTAGCCAGTACCAGGTAGCCATTACATTCAGATTAGAGACTAATAGGCATTATTTCACACTCTATTCACTTTTTGGTTTCAACTTTAAAGAAGCCCACACCCCTCTTTACCCCTCTCTCTCTCTCTTAAATATTAACCACCAGACCCCTCTTTACCCCTCTCTCTCTCTCTTAAATATTAACCACCAGACCCCTCTTTACCCCTCTCTCTCTCTTAAATATTAACCACCAGACCCCTCTTTACCCCTCTCTCTCTCTCTTAAATATTAACCAACTACAGCCCTCTTTAGCCAAATAAGCTTGATAAAGGAAGGGGTTTAAAACTGGTCATCTTATCCATTTCTATCCCTAATAAGTTTACTTAGAGTAGTAGTTGTGAGAGTGAGATTGAGTAGAGAAGGACGATTGCTGGATGAAAGTATGAATGAATGAGGAACATAGAGGGTTTCTCCACCGCCAAACCCTTTCTTATACAAAACAAAACACCATATTCATCCCCCTCAATTAATCAACATTAACGTTTAATTAAATCAAAAGAGTAGGATTGGGGAGGATTGAGGAGGACCCTTCCACTAAAATCTGACTGAGGAGGTAGGATTGGAATAAAAGGGATAGACTACCATATACTACTACTCTATAAACTTTATAAATAATAGGCCTCTTAAGTTATCTACTTTTTGATTGGGGGGACGACCTGGCTGACCCTTTCCTGACCCTCAATTACTCTACTAAGGTGGGTTGGGTGGGTATTATTATTATTGGAATGAGGATGGAAGGGAGTGGTCGTGATTAATCCCTTATTTGTTTATGTAGAAGGAGGAGGAAGGAGGATGACATATCTTGTGGTGGAGGTGGTTGTGGAGTGGTAGAAGAAAGAAGGAGAAGGAGGATTGACATATCTTGTGGTGGTGGAGTGGTAGAATAAGAAGAAGGGAGGATGGCAGTGCTGCACCGAGCACTGCTCAGTTGGTTCCTTGGACTTGTATTTTTGATCCTGGTAGTTATAAGATTGGATGGACGAACGCAGTGGAATTGGTTTATTGTATTTATTCCAATGTGGATATTTGATGGAGCAGTGTTGACCTATGCGGCTTTCTATCTTGTAAGTCGTTGTAGGACCAAGTCACAGGCTCTTTGTAGTGCATTCATTCTACAAAAACTTATATTCGTCATCCTTATTGGACTCAAACTGAGTTTACAAATACTTTTATGTCTTAAATTGGAGTTCCCTGGGTGGAAGTTGCCCCTTTATTATGTTTTTATCCCTCTTTGGTCACTTCTTGCTATACTTACTCTCAAAATGGTACAGAAGTTGGTGGCCCTTGCTACCTCCTCATCGTCATCATCAGCATCTACATTCTCCGCCGACTGCTTCCTCATCTTTGGAAAGTAGATAACGAGGATAGTTATTATAGCAGTCCTCCAAGGGGGTACGAGGGTACAATCTACCCCCTTCTCCAATTCCCCATAACCCCTCCCTATCCTTTACATGTTAAGCAGAACTCTGTATTTTAAAAGTAGGAATAACGTAGATATAACTGAATTATGGTGGATGGAGTTGTGTAAAATGGATCATTTTGACTGAATGTGATGACTTCAAGTGTTTTGAGAAGAGCTGAATAAATTCATTCGGAGTTTTATAAACAGTAAATGGTTTTTATAATGTGTTTTATATCTAGATGATGATGATAATAATATTTAAGAACATAAAAGTCTGTCAATACAAAATATAAACCTATATAAGTTTCATATAGTTTAGGATTTCATAATTTAATTAGGATAATGTTAGGTAAATGTTATTGTCAACAGACTATTTAAATTTAATAAATGTTTATAGATCACAATATGGAGTTGTGTACTACTACTACATGGTAGAGTAGTACTCAGGTAACTCAGGAGTGGCCCTTTTTCTTATCCAGACCATGCATCGTCCAAGCGTATTGTAATTTAGCCCAAACTCCGAAGCACATCCTGATTAATTTGGGATCTTGACGTTCGGGTAAGGAAATGGCATATTGATATTCTTGGCGGATCACCCTCCGTGCACTTTTGAGACTACCTCGTTGCAACATACTTATTGCAGCGTACAACCTAATATACATCATCTCTTTTGTAGTATATACATACATAATAATAATAAACAACCATTTAATAACCAATTTCTAACTAATTACCGGCATCGAGAAGCAATCAAAGGATCTCCCAACTTCATGGCGATCCTGAATTGTGTTAACGACACCTGTCCCGCCTGCTCTGCCTACATTTACAACATTTACTCCATTAGATTAATAATAAATAAATAATAATAGACCAAGGAGGGGAGGGGGTGTGGTTTACCCAGTTGGATGAAATGTCACCAAGTGCGGAAAAGGCCCCTCCAAGAGTGGACAACCAAGATAAGGCCGTTTCCATTTCGCATTTGTGAACCAAGTAGGAATTAGCAATCGTATTTCTAAAAATAGATTTGATTTGTAGAAGGATATTTGGTCCAAGATAAGAGAGATAGATAATGGATATAAATACAACTTATATACCCCATAATGTCCAAGAAGTCTCTTTTGGGAGGTTTTAACAGAATCATAACCAAAAGGGAGGTCTTTTGATGGAGTTTTTTAATAAATAGTTTCCTTGGGATTGGAGACTGCCAGACCTGGTGGATAAGGTTAGAGAGTTGATAACCATCGAGACGAAGGAGAAGGTTGGGAGATAAGAGGATCTCCTCCCCTCCGAGTTCCATGCTCCTCCCGTTCCTCCCGTTCCCCCCAATTATAACGTTAGTGGGGGTCATCCGACAACCGTAAGCTGTAGGATTGGGTTTATTCACAAATAGTGTTGAATGGGTGGCTAGAGAGCGGCTTATCCCTCCGTCCCCCCATCCCCCACCACATTTCACAAGAGATATAAGAAATCTTTTACAATCCGCCTCACCTCCTGTCCGCGTCTGCAATTTATAAATCATACCCATCCCCTCCATTATTTAGCATTTAAGAACCTTCTTAGGGTAGGATAGAGTGCTAATTCTGTTCTGTACCCAATAACCCCCCCCCCCCTGGTTGCCCTTATGTTTATAATACTTACCAGAATGTCCTTTGACCTCTGTTCTGAAATTAGAGACTCAATATGAAGGGAGAGGTTGTAGGAAAGGGGCCCTTTGACCTTGACCTTTTTAGCCGACAACCCCACCCAACAGACCCATACCCCTCCACCCATACCCCTCTCTCTCTCTCTAATAAATGTAGGGCTATCGGTTACTCCCAAAACTCCCTTCTTTATCTTATCGTGGTGGTGGCTGGGCTTATCTGACCTCCCGACCCTGCTTATCCATCCTTATTCATTAGTAATTAATAATACATATATTACACCATATAAAGGAGACCTCACTCACTCACACATGAGTTTTTTTGGGATTTTTTTGAATGATGAAGAGAGCGGGAGATGGGAAGGGGTAAGTTGAGACGGAGATGGATTTGGCGGGAGTTCACACCTTCCATAAAAAAGGGAAACGAAACCTTGCCCTACTTTCCCCTTTTGAAAACGAGATACTCCCTTGGAAGAGGACTTGTAGGACTTGTAGTAGGACTTGTATCCCTTGGAGTGGTAGTTGAGAGTGGTTGGTAGTTGAGATAAGAAGATAAGAGGGGGGATGGCTGGCTACCGTCTTCTTCAACAAAGGACCCTGTTCGGCCTGATAAGAGAGGGTAACCAAGGGGCCGTCCCTTTTGAACAAAGGAGACGAGAGAAGGGGACTGGGCCGTCCCCACAACAGGTTCAACCACCACCACCACCACCACCGACGGGGGAAGGGGGAGGCCGTGTCCGAGACACCCTTGACCTTTCCTTTAATGATGCAAGACAGGCTTATCGAAGCAAGTCCACGTGGGAGATACTTCGTGCTTGGGTCGTTTTTAAAATGTGCTCTGTCAACTTGTTGGTTGACAATAATCAAAAGGTATAGAGGTAGACATTACTCTAGTAGTAGTACTCTTATCTTATCTTAAATGTTGGGCTTATCTTAAATGGGCTTATCTTCTGGATATATATAGTTGATGAAGTTGGGTCGGAGGGTGTTGGGTAAGACGATGTTTGAAAAGTTGATGGTTGCCACATTTTATGGTCATTTTGTTGCGGGGACGGACCAGGTCAGCATTCAACCCAATATAATAAATTTGAGAGAACACGGGGTAAAGGCCATACTGGACTATTCCGTCGAGGAGGACATCAGTGAGGAGGAGGCAAAGAAATCAGAACAAGTGTAAATACTTTTATACTTATGCTTATGCTTATACTTATCTTATCTCATACTTATCTTAACTACCTCCTTCCTATACGTCCTTATCATCATTATCACTTTTATATAACTCTAGATCTCATCGTCCTGTCGCCGGGGATAACCTTGTGGATGATGGTGAGTTATTATTATTATTATTATATATATATAGTTGTATATATAGTTGTAGTTGTTGTATGTAAGCTTATCCGGCTATTTATATTTCCTAAAATTATCCCTTTCATGCAGAGAGGAGAGTTGGTGGTATGATACTATTTTTTAAAATAATAATAACCCACTGAAGAATTATTACCCTGCGAATCGTGGTCAAAATGCAATCTTAATAAGTCATGTCCCATTGGTACAACCACTGGGGGGTACATTGTACCCCATAGTTTTACAATCTACCTCAGACAATCCCTCAAAGGCCTTATCCTTTACATTTTAAGCAGGCTCCACCCAACCACACCCCCCTTCCTATCCTTTTATGTTATTATTAATTAGCCTCTTCTGGTGGTTGCACCTATGTCCCAAAATGAGTTGGAGGTTGAAGGAGACGACGTATGGGAATGATTCTGATGAGATATATTGATATATATATATATAATAAATGAGTAATAATTTCAATTGTTGATGTATATATTAGAGTATGCCAAATATCATACACATGAGGGAGTGGCAGATCGACGGCAAAAGGCTGCCGCTCGTACCTATTTTTACATGAATGAAGCACAGTGTGAACGGAATATGGAAATATTCCTCCAGTCCATCGAAGCCGTGTCCGGTAGGCAGTTTTTACTTATTATCCTTTTGTTGACAGACAGACAGACAGGAAGTAGTAGAATATTTATTGAACTTTCAGGAGCTACGAAAGGGACGGGATTCGCAGCAATTAAAGTTACAGCCCTGGGTCGTCCTCAACTTTTGGTAAGCAGTTGATGGTAAAAGTATAATGGACTGGCTCAATGTTTCATATACCCCTTCCTTCCTTTACTTTTCATTCAGTTGCAACTTTCGGAAGCGATCGCTCGAGTGCATAGATACGTGGGTGCGTATACGGGTCGGAAGGGGAAGGTCACCGAACAGAATGTCCAAGTTGAGGATTTAAAGAGAAGACTGGAACGAGCGGCCAAGACGGACCCAACCGTTCAGTCCTGGCTTGACAACATGACCTACGACAACACGGGGTAGGCCTCTCCCCCCCTCCCCTCCCCTCCCACCTTCTTAATAGCCAGACCTTGACCTTTACCCTCCTCTTTTGTTTATTGTAGGCTGATTCACATTCTGCCATGGAAGGGTGTTGTGGAGGCTCAGCAGCAACTTCGAGAAGCTTTAAAAGTGGCTGACTTGTCGACAGGGAAGATGGAGAGTTTGGTTCCGCCGTTGAGTGATTCGGAGGAGGAAATGTTCAAGAACATGATGAGAAGACTCCACACCATCTTCAAGGTCCCCCATCTCCTTATTTCCTTAACGAGTAGTAGTAGTAGTAGACTACAGAGTTTTAAAAAACAGAGTTAATACTCCTTCTTCTGTTTTACTCCCTTCTGTCTTAGACAGCAACAAAGCTGGATGTTCGGGTGATGGTGGATGCAGAACAAAGTTATTTCCAACCCGCAATCTCCCGAATAGCAATGGAAATGAGCAGGATTTATAATCAAGAGAAAGCCATCCTCTTTAATACTTATCAGTGTTATGGGAAGGAAGCGTTCAACAATCTCACAGCCGATCTCGATCAAGCCGAACGGCAGAATTTCCATTTTGGAGCCAAATTGGTACGAGGAGCGTACATGGAACAGGTACGTCGTACATCACTCAACTCAACTACTACTACTAAACAAGAAGAGGTTGGACTTGATAATTAAATATGGTTTATATATCTATATAATCTCTATATATAGGAGAGAGAACGAGCTGTGTTGTTGGGCTATGAGGATCCCATTAATCCCACCTTTGAAGCCACAAATGAGATGTATGAACGGTGTGTGCTGGAATGCATGAGACGGATACAAATTATGAAATCCATTGGGAAAAATAAAAACATTTCTATAATGGCTGCAACTCATAATGAAGAGACCGTTCGGTTTGTCATTAAAAAGTAAAACTATTATTACTATAAAGAGCCCGTTGGTGGTCATCATGATGATGATGTCGTAGAGAAGGAAGGATTGTATAAAACATATTCTACCTTTTAAAGGATGAAAGAATTTGGGATTAAACGGTCAGACAGAGTGATTTGTTTTGGTCAACTTTACGGGATGTGTGATCAAGTTTCTTTTCCGCTGGGTAAGCCATCTAAATCCTCCATATATATATTGTATTATGTTATAATAATAATGGTGGGAAGTATAGGAGTAGTAGTAGTGAGTGATAAGGTGTTATGTGGTATATAAAGGTCAATCGGGGTATTCGGTGTACAAGTATGTGCCCTATGGGCCCGTCTCTGACGTTCTCCCATATTTGTCCAGACGTGCTCAAGAAAATCGGGGTTTCCTTGTCAAGATCCAAAAAGAAACAACACTTTTACGGAAGGAATTCTTCCGTCGTGTAGCCAAGGGACAGTTATTCTATCGACCCAAAGGTCACTACGAACCCATCTAACTCCATCCTTCTCAGCAGTCCCCAGCAGATGAATCCCAAGAAAAGATATCCAGACCCTTCTTCTACCCAATTCATCAGCATCATCTACTTAAAGTCATACAGTTTAGATAAAGATCTCCGTCGTTTCAGCTACTAAAACCTGATGTTAGTAAAGGAGGAGGATGAATATGGAGACAGTATTTTATGGATTAGATCCCAAGTCTCAAGTAGCTTTATCCCTTATTATTATTATTATTATTATTATTATTATTATTCTAACTACTCCCAAGTTTTAAAACCAAATGGGTTCCTAGTTAATAATCTCATAAAAACAGTATCCAAAGGATTTAAAGTTATATAGTCTCAATGTAGATAGTTGGTTAGAGAATCTCAATTACATGGTATTAAACCCTGTTCAGTTTTTGTCAGTATTCATCATATTTAGTCAAAATTGAAGGAGGAACCCCTCTGCCCTCCCTCCAATTGTTTATAAGTTATAGTTCCTCTGTTTGCTAGCTCCTCCAGTATAAAATAGACCTCCTCCATCCACGTACCTGTTCTACTCTAGAGACATAGCTTGATAAACGAAACAAACTGAATTTAGGGTTGTAAAAGAGAGAGAGAGAGAGGGGCTATGGGGTTTTATGTATTTCTCTGTATAAATAAATAGAAGGGGGGATGGTAAGGAAGGGGGGACCGTGATTAACAATAAACAAAGACTATAAAAACACACCTCTTTTAGTAGAGAGAGAAAGGAGAGGTAATAAAAGGTGATATATATCCCTCGAGTCATTATTGTCTAAATATGGAATGAGTATATATATACTTAATTTATTGGGTGATCTATATTCCCACGTTATTATCCCGCGCGCGTTATGTACTCAATAAACGAGTTATGCAGTAGTAGGGTGGTACATGGAATTAAATTAAATAGTCATCGTAGAAGAAGAAGAAGAAGAAGAAGAAGAGTTGAGTTCCACCTCCTAATCCCCCCTACTTTATAATTTATAATTTATCAAAAGAAAGTGTGCAGTCCTTTTGCTCACTATTATATTGTATATTATTAAATATATATATATCAGTTTTTAACTCTAGCCCTAATTTATTAGTATTAATTACTAGATGAGTATTTGTTTATTTATTATTACGTTTTACTGACTCCCGGAGAGTTGTACTCTAGTCCTCTCCTTTATTTCTCTCCACCCACCCACCTCTCTGTTTTAATAAGTAATATTATGCAAGGAGGAGGAATAATGTGGTAAGGGGATTTCGTGTAGTAAATGATCCTTTGTTCTAGAGATTAAAAGGATAGTTACAATAAAATACAGAAATATGATGATCCCTTCCTACATTATTAACTTGTCACGGGTGTTATTAATTGTTGGATTACATAAATAACACGTTCCACCTCCACCACCCAACACTTTAATAACGTTCTTTTATTTCTACTCCATTTCCTCACCATTGAGAACAATAATTAATTACTGGTTGGGATATATTGGATATATATATATACATATATATATTGGGTATTATATATATTTAGGGATATATAGTTGGGAAGTGTGGTTGGTAGTAGAAGGAGGAGGTTATATGGTCCTCCTCCTATCCTCCTTATCATGGCACAACTTATTCTACATCTAACTTTACTAATTGGGCCTCTCTAATTAAAGGAGGAATAAATATTATGGAGCTAAAAGAGTATAAAAATATCCACCAATAATAAATATAATAAATATAATTATAATACTAACAACATTCCCTTTAACATGTTTTTATAAACAAAAAAGGAATGAATCTGTGTGGAATGAATACTTTCTTGTGGAATACTCTCTCTTCTCTCTAATACTTTATAATAATAATATTAATATATTTAACTAAACTAAATCACAGGTTTGTCTACATACTCCTCCTACTCATTACTATTAGAGTTATATTCACAACAATCACCACACTTTCTTATATATATATATATATATTAAAACAATCCACTGGGTTAACTATTACAACTAGAGAATAAATGCTAATATGTTGAGTGAGAAGAGGTTAAGAGTAGTTTTGACCACACCAAACTCCATCCACTTAAGGAGACAATCCACCAATGGCTCATCCTTACAAAGGAGTACTGATGAAGGAATAGTAATAATGACAGTCGTTGATTGTTAAAATTTGGGTGGAATGGGAAACTGCGGAAGTAGACTAAAACTATCCCTTCTCTTCCATCCATATATCAACCACTCCTTTCAAAAGGTAAGGGAATCTACAAAAATAACTTGTACTAAATCGTAAACGAATGTCAGAGTGGTTATCATCCTGAGTTGTGGGCCTAGAGTGGTAAGGTAATCATCCTGGATTGTGGACCTAGACAGGAGTGGAGAGTGAAATTTGAACTCTAGGATTCTCAAGTTCCAACTCCTTCCTTGTTTTGTCCTTTGGAGATAGTAAGGGAAGGGTGGAGGTGTTTAGATCAGAAGAAGACTCATCCAAACAATTCTGCAGAATAAGTTGGGAGGTTGGAGGTTGAGTTGTTGTTGAGTCGTTGTTGAAGAGTGGATCGGTGGAGGAGTGTAGCCAACCCCCCACACTCTCACCTCCATCGGAATTGGAAGTGACGCTGCAGGCCCGTTCTTTACTCCCTAAAGTCCCACCACCACTACCCTTGTTGGGCAGGCCGAGGGAACTGTATCCTGACGAACTCCCCGAACTCCCACACCCAGTCGAAACTTCTGACAACTCCAGCGTCTCCCCTAGTCGGTTGGGAGGTGGGACTGGAGGAGGAATAGAGACCAACGGGGGTGGTACCGGCATCGGCACCTTCCTTGGCATTGTTAAAAACTCTCTACCCGGCGGATGAGCCAGACTGATCACATCTACAGAGTCCGTACGCTCTGGTGGGTGGTGACTAAGACGAGCTGTTCCTGAGGGTCGACTCCCTCCGAACGTTGAGAACGTTTCCAACTCTGTCTTCCTCCAAGGGATTCTCATAAGGGCTTCTGTGGTTAGGAATAGGAAATAGATAGATTAACCTCCCCACCATCTACACCTTACCTCCATAATAAATAAGTAAATAAATAAAGGTAGGTAAAGGTAGATGGTTGGCTTACGATGTTGTTGGGATTGGAGATGTGGAATGGGATCACCGTCCACCAACATGTCCTCCCCCGTGCCACTGTCCTTCCCACTTGACGAATGACTTCCGTCATGATCTCCACCACCTTTGGAAGAAGAAGAAGAAGGAGGGGGGAATATAGGTAGATCTTGTCTCAAGTCCTCGTACCTCAAACTCCCCTCTACCACCCTTCCACCACCACATTTCCGTTTATCTCTAAAAATGACAACGAACCAGGCTGCGACGGTAGCAAGGACACAGAGACCGGCCACAACCACCAGAGCTACCACCATTACGGGAGAACTCCAATGATTCCTTCCTAACGCTCCCTCTGCATAAAAAAAAGTGATCTTGTAGAGAGAGAGAGTACTATTTGGTTAGGAAATAATGGGGTTAAATAAATACGTAAGGAAGGGATTGGTTGGGTATGGATTATTACTTGGAATGACGACTAGAGTTAGAAAGTCCCTTGCAGTGCCGACAGCATTGCTGAGCAAACACTCGTACCGTCCCTCATCCTCCAGCCCAATATCTTTAATAATGAGAAAGGAGCCGTTCTCTTTGAGAATGTAGCGAGGATGGGAGTGGTGATTGGGTCGGATGTAGACAGAATCTTTGCTCCATAATACTTGAGGTTTGGGAGATCCACTGCCCAAACATTCCAGGATTGTGTTGCTCCCTTCTGCTACCCGTTGGTCCGACATCTCATCATCAAACCTTGGTGTTTCTGTTGTAACAATTATTATTATAAATCATTAGGGGAGTTTAGTATCAAGTGGGGTTGGTTTGTTTGTTGGTTGGGGATGGTAAACGAACCATAGACAGTGACGGATGCACATGTTTTGACTTGGCCGGCCATGTTTCGTGCGGTGCAGCAGTAAATCCCCATATCCGTCAGTCTTACTTCCATTATTACAAAAGAGTCTTCACTAGGCATTACGTGGAATCTTCGGTCCAAAGCGGCCGGGAAGTTCTCTCCTCCGTCCTTTTGGAATGCTATTTCAGGAAGGGGATAGCCCTTGGCTCCACACTCCAATTTGGCATTACTTCCTAGTCGGACCGTCACGTTCGACGGCCTCTTCACGAAGGATGGGAAGACTGAAAGATTAATACAATTAATGGAGACTCTCTTTCATTTAGGAGGACTCAGTATGGGATGGGAGCATGGATTATAATAAAACTCACTATGAACCGTAACATTGGCTTTGGACGAGTAGACAACACCGAAATCATTTCTAGCCACACACTGATAACCACCCGCCTCTGCCCAACTAACGTTCACCAGATTGAGAGATGAGTTCATTTGGAAGGTGTCGTTCCCACTCAGTCGCTCCAGCATCTCTATCCGGGATAACTGCAACCAAATAATGATAACCAATGAGTATTTGATCCAAGGAAGGAAAGGAGAGAGTTAATAATATTTAAAATAATAATGCTAACAACTTACCAAGGCGAGTGGCAACTCCTGATAGTCCTTATTCCAAGAAATAGATACGGGAGAGTTGGAATGGGATTCGGCATGACAGGAAAGGGATCCGTTCCCTTCCATAAGCAAAATTTGAGTTTTGGGTTGACTGGAAAATATTGGTCTGGAGAGGTAGCGCTCTGGTGGTGGAATGAAAAAGAAGATAATATATTATTATTCCCTTTGGTAGATATATAAATAAAAGGGTGTAAGAAGAAGAATATAGTTAAGAGTGGTTTAGTTACCGGGTGGACAGGTAAGTTGGTTGGTAGGGATAAGTAATAAACTTCTCCCTTCAACTTCCTTGGGGAAAGCACAGACGGGGGAGGAGGAGTCCTCATCATTTCTACCATTATTATTATTATTGTTAGTGGGAGGAGGAGGAGAGGAGGAGGTTCGAGATCGAGGTTTGGAAGGAGTAGGAATAGTAGGAGTAAGTGGGGGATTGGAGAGTCGGGACTGGAGCCAACTCGCCTGACAATCACACACCAAACTGGAAATATTGTGGATAAGGATGGCTAGGGATGCATGTTTATGGAATGTGGTAGGGGAGAGGGACTTGAGGGGATTACCACTTAAACTAAGGGTTCGGAGGGAAGAGAGACCGGAGAGGGAGTCGGGATGAAGGGTTTGGATCTTGTTATAATCCAAATGGAGACTGACCAGTCGACCCAATCCCACAAACGGACCCACCACATCCTCCAACACCCACCATAACTCATTAGCACTCAAATCTCTATAAATAAAGGAATAAATAATCCCTATATTATTACCCATCTCTTTCTCTCTATATATATAAATATATAATATAAACATATCTAAACCCTTTTATTGCCACTTACAATACTTGTAAACTTTCTAAAGTGATGAAGGAGTGTTGGTCGACATGGACGATTTTATTGTGACTTAGATCCAAACTGTGCAGACCACCTAGCCCTTTGAAACTCCCTTCCAATATCCCATCCAATTTATTCCAACTTAAATCTCTGTGGAATACAACAAAATATTTAAGGTCATTCACCACATAATTCATATAAATCCATCCTTTACAACCCTTTTCCCTTTCCAATTTCAACCACTACTACACTTTTTCAGACTGAAATGAATGAGAAGAGGGTTTGTTTTGGTTTAAAATGTTGATTGATTGGAAGAGGGACATTATTCTCCAGTTTTACTCTTTTTAATTCATATCATCAAACAATTATTATTATTAAAAAGGACTGGTGACGTTTCTGCCAAACGTTAGATTGTTCAATTTGAGTATTGAGTTGAACGATGAGTAAATACTACTCTGTCCATTTAATAAAACAAAACAAACAGATTAAGAGACATTCGTAAATGAATATTGACATTGGATCGGCCGACAGAAGAACAAATTGATCAGACTACTAGTCTCTGGGTCTTGGTGGTTAGGGTCAATCCACACTATTTTCCAACCTTACAACCAGAGTGGAATTTCCAGACTAAACTAATTCTATACTTTTGGTTCTAATTAGCTCACACAAAATTGACACAGCATTTATTATAATAATGGGGATTTTGATAGGTCCATTTATTATGATATTACTCCTTCAGCCAGATAATGAAATCATGTAAGTAGTTAATCCAACTCTAGTGAAAAGCCCTTTTCCCCTCATAATTAACGTTGGGGAGAAGGGGGTGTGGCTGGAGATTAGGGAATAATATTAATATTAGTAGTAATTGTCTCACAATGTGTGTAGTTGTTCCATAAACTCCCACGACTCCTTCTCAATCCCTTCTAAAGCGTTTCTACTCAGGTTGAGCATGCCCAACGACCTCAGACCGTAAAGCCATCGTTTCTCAATCAACCTTAGACTGTTCCCATCCAAATATCTGATCAAATTAGTAGTATTATTATAATTATATTGGTGGCTGGTGGTTCATAGGGATTATTAGTTGATTACTTTATAGCTAAATACTTACAACTGTTGTAGATTGTCAAGTCCGTAGAAAGCGGCGTCCGACAGATTGGCCATATGATTTCGTCTTAGATTTAAAACAATTAGTTTCTTCATCTCTTGGAATCGAAGACTGTCCAAGGTTTCTAGTCGATTACGACTCAAGTCTCTACAATATCATACACAATAAATACATAAATAACCGTCTGTATTGTATTATCCTTCATCTTTTAATTCTCATTATTTTAGTCTACAAAACCCCCGTACAGTTTTTCCAACTGTTTCTGATGAGAGAATAATTCTTTGGAGAGGGATTTAATCCGATTTCTGGATAAAATCAACTCAGTTAAACCTCCAAGATTGTCTAGGCATCCTCCTTCTAAAAACTCCAGACCGTTCCCTCCCAGATTCCTATATATAAATATATATAAATATATATTATAAAGGAGGGTAGGAGATAGAAGAAGATAACCCTCGCCTCCTAGCCACCCTTCCTCCTTATTATTATTAGGGGGCTAGAGACTGGGAGGACTTCTATAATAATAATGATAATAATGTACGTACAAAGTGGTAAGAGAGTTGCCGGATGGGAAGGAAGCGTTGTTTAAACTTTCTATCCTATTTCGACTGAGGTCGAGTTCGGTTAGGGAGGTCAAAGGGGTCAACATGTCCCCCTCTACAGTCCGTATCCCGTTCCTTGACCTAACAACACAATCCATACATATTTATATTTATATTTTAATTAACACACCCTCCCTGTTTTACAAAAGACGTTTACGTTGGGTTCTATATAAAAAAAAAAAAAGGGTTGTTAATGAACGTACAAGCCAAGGTAGAGAAGACTGTGGAGTTGTGAGGATCCGGTCGGAATCTCCGTCAAGTTGTTCCCTTCCAATGATCTACAAAATAAGGATTATATTTATATAGTTAATTATTTAGAGTATCAACAACAATTAGGGAGAGTTAGTTTTAAAAAGGTCAAAGGTTAGAGATAGTTATAATAATAATAGGAGGAATAATGGAAGCAAGCCATTCTACAAATCATCCAACCGTGGTTAAATGCATAATGTACATCCATCTACTTTTATCCCTTCTACTACTACTACTACTACTACTACTACTACTACTACTAATTAATGAGAAAGGTATTTTGGAGAGTTAGTTGGAGGAATTATTATGCATTCCCAATTACATTACAAAATAAACAAAACATTCATAACTTCCATAAATGTTTAAAGCATAAAGTTTATAGTGAAGGGATATGGTTAGTTAGTGAAGTTGAATGAAGGTCCTATCATCATCCATATATACCCCCAAGCATTGAAGGATATGAAGGGGTGTGGCTAAGGGAGTCATGGCCCTCCTCCTTAACAATTAAAAAAGGAAGGGGCTTATCATCGGGAGTTGGAGGAAGGAAGGGCAAGGGGTAGATATTAAAAGTATCCCAGATGGATGGTTGGACCAATAATAATGCCCACTTCCGCCATCATCCTCATAAATCCTAACTCATAAAACTCATCTTTCTGCATAAAGTCCCATATTATATATTTATATATAGAGTGTGTGTTATTTTGATGAAATATTTGTCTTTATTAAAGTGTCTAGCCCGTTCAATTACAATTAATTGGTCTTCCACAAGTGACACTATCCTCCCTTATAGTCATATTTAGAAAGGTTGGCTGAGGTGGATATTGGAGTTATGGAGGAGGAATAGCCCGATCATAATAATTCCTTTTACTCATTTCTAACCCCATCCCCTTCCAACATTAGTAATCTTTTATTTATATTTCTAAAGGACTCTAACTACTTTCCGGATTATATTTTATTGGGAAACCCAGTCCCCAGAGGAAGAAGAGGATGGTTTATAAGAAATAAAGGATTGGCTGTGGTGTGGATGGATATAAGAAACTACATTACATCCTTCCAACACCTTTCCGCATTGTTGCAGAATAATACGGGCGTTGGTTATTTTTATACAGCCCGTGTTTTTTTGAAGGGAATAAAATATCTAGAGATAAGATGGATAAATATATATTAAAAAGGAATAAATAGAGTTGGGAAGAAGAAGTGTGAGGTTTGGTATCACAGTCTTGGAAATTATTTATACTGATGAGAAGGGGGAACCCCCGCAGACTTCAGACTTCAACCAACAAAAACTATAGTGGATATACCCATCCCAATATTATTACTAAGGAACGGATCTCAATAGGATTGGATAATAAATAATATTATTAAAAGGTTAACTATCCCAATCCAGCATCCCCTTTTATACTAACTATAACTACTACAAATATAGAGTATAGATTGGTGGTGGTGATGGGGTGTGGCTTTAACACCTTCAACAACGGACCCCCTCCCCTTCCCCCTATAATCTCTAAAAGAAAGATATAAAATGATATGGGACTGGAGGAACGGCAGCAGGAGTCTGCCTGGCATAGCTATCTCCTATGATATTATTATATATGTAAATGTGGATGTAAATGTGGATGTCCAGAATAAAATCAACAGAAATAATAGGAATTACAACAGAGGAGGAATCTTTCCCATTTATAGCATGACATTTTGGTCTATTTTATGTTTAAAATATTTGGAAATTAATCTGATTTTCTAAGGGTTAGTACTTCATATGAGAACATAAAATAAAAATCCCTATCCATCCAACCCATTTTTACTATCAATTTTAGTTACTTTTTTTAAAGAGTATTTTCTAACAGACGAATCAATCCAACTGGAGAGTATTTATTAGAAAGATAGAGTGGAATTAGCCATGCTTTTTCCACCCTCCTTTGTAAGGATAAGTTAGATAGGAGGATTAGGATTATAGTTTGTAAATAAACTGGATAGTATAGTTAAAGTAGTAGTCTGTCTGTTGGAGATTGATTTCCATAATGGAACACAATGGTGGACAGTGCTTATCTGTTCAAATGATTAGTAGAGATTGCAGATTGAGAGGAAAAGGGTTCCACTTATTATTTCCATTCACTTTCTCCAGTTTAAAGTAGTAATAAAGTAAAGAGGTAGAGGAATACATACAGAGATTGTTGGAGTCTTCTATAGTCGGGATAAAGAATTGGAAATGACCAAGTGATCTAGGATATCATCCATGTTTGGTCAAACGGTATACCAAAACGTTGGAAATCCTCCTTTCTAGTACCCTCTATCTCTCTCTCTGTAGAAGAGAGAATAATGGAATATAACAAAAGGCCGGGTAAGAAGGCGCGGTGAGGAAAGGTCATGATCCGTTCTTACCTCAACATTTAAGAAGGTGATAGAGGATATTGGAAAGAGTACTACCTACATCCCCAATTAAAACATTGACCCCTGAGATCAGTGGGTGGGTGGGTAGTGGGCTCCATTTATCCCCCCCCCCCCATCTAAAAACTATACCTCTTTCCTAATTTCATCTCCTCCAATCCGAAACGAAAAGTTGAAGAATTTACTAAAATGTTTGAGGGGTTTCAAAGAATAAAGGTAGAGATTGAGAGAGAGGATTGACCTAAAGTAGATACTGGAAGATACTACTAACACCCAGAGGGTCATACATTTCATATAATCCTATCCTAATAATAAGTTATCCCCGGTGGGTCCAACAATATTAATAATATTGGGATTGGGTGGGGGGATGGGGAAAGTAGTGTGGTCATAAATTATCCCTCTATCTATGAATTATTTAGCATCTAATTTAGAATCTAGTCCTCTCTAGTTAATTATTATAGGATTTGTCCCCCACAGGAACCCCCGAGGGTCATCTTTCTACCAATATCCCCCCCTTTGGAATATAATAAATATCCCTATCCTAAACCCCCCCCCCCCCGTATTCTGTCCCGGCTTCTACTAATTCAGTAAGAAGGGAATAGCAAAAGAATAGTTTAGTTTAAAAAAAGAGTGATTAGCAAAAGCTTTAGTGTGTAGAGTTGTATAGTTTTAGTCAAGTTTGAAGATAGATTCATCAATTTCATGTTAAAAAGTAAGTAGATGAAAGAGATGTGAGGAGACAGGGTTATGTCAAAGGGATGAGGTCGAGTGAAAGATATTTATTTATTTATTTATATTGATGAATATTGTGTATTTATCAATCCCCCATCCCCCCTTGGGTGGGTGGGGCTAATGATAAAAGAAGGATCCCTTTTATAAATATTCTTACAAGGATGAGAGATGAGTTAGACGGGAGAGACCCTCCACTCGGCTTATCTCGTTAAAACTCATGTTCCTGCAAACCAAACACAGAGTACAACAACAACAACAACAACAACAACAACAACAACAACAACCATGCACAACAACAACAGCCTCTTCTACTCTACAACAACAACAACAACAATAAACACCCACCCACGTGTGTGTGTGGATGGATGGACACAACAACCTACTAATTACTACATATATATTTCTATCTAATTGGGCTAAACTGAGCCAAACATTAGCAGCTCATTATCTTAATTATATATTATTTCGAAAGAGTACTTACAATTTTTGAACCCAGTTGGGAAAGTTGTTAGGGAACTGGGTCAACCCCCTCCTTCTACAGTCAAAGAACGTGTCAAGACAGTGACAGACGGGGTGGCAGAGTTCATCATCTTCATCCGCTGCCCCCACCGACCACACCCACATCACCCACCACACCCACCACCACACCACCATCACCTACCCTCAACCACCACCACCATCAACACTAATACTAAATACATCATATCTCTCTTCTATCTATACACCGACCACACTTATTCCATCCAATCCAATCCACAACACACACTCTTATTATTCTTCTACATTCTTAGTGTGGGGGTGGCCAAGATAAGACCTTATCCTCCTAAAATATAAACTAATAACCCTCCCTTTTATCCACTAATTTTCACATCACAACAACTTCCACAACTTCTGAAGAACCAAAAACTGTTTAAAAGAACAACAACAACAGCCAGTGACTTGTTTTCCCTAATGTTTTATAATGAAGAGGGTGGATGGGCCTTGGTTCGTAGCTCAGCTTAACGTGAAGGAGATTAGTTCAGTTTGATAAGTGAGGCTTATCTTTGGAATGGAGGATAAAGGATTATTATATTTATATATTATATTATAATTGTGTGATTATGTATGAGTTGTTGTGGGGAGTATAGGAATATGATGTCTGTTGGAGTAAAATGTGGTGGAGATGGAGATGGAAGGACTCTTCTTCTTCTTCTTCTCCTTTCTTTCTTTTTGGGAATATAATAGAGATTCTTGTAGAAGGAGGTAGGTAGGTAGGTAGGTAGGAGGCTCCTCTCCTCCAGCTCACCTCCACTACTTTCTACACCTACTCTTACTTTCCTTCTATATTTATAGGTATAAGTATCTCAAGACAATGGGTAGATGGATGGATAGGCTACTACTGGAGAGAGAGAGAGAGAGGATGATGATGGAACACGATGGACTTGTTGGAATTCATACCAAACAAACAACTACTTATACCAGACCCCTTAAAAATAACCCTTAAGATATAGGGGTCGTCCTTTAAAGTTAGAACAAATCTGGCAGTTAAACCTTAGTAGGACTATTTCCTAGTCCTAACATAACCCTCCATCCAGTACTGTAGTATCTACATCATGTTAGAAGGACGGCTTTCCCAGATATAGCTCAATCTTTAACTAGGAAATAACGCTTGGTGGTTTGGGCTCGGGTTTTTATTAAGGGATGAATATCCCTTTATACGAATGCTCTGTCACTCCTTCCGTCCGTTTGTCTGTCTGTCTGTCTGTCTGAGCGATAATTTTAGAGCCGTTGAACTTTTCCGAGTTTCGCTTTCGGATATTTGTCTAAGATTCCAACTAAGAGTCGGCTCGAAGATGGACCAATTAGGTCACACCCCTTGGGGGTGGGGTCAAAGGTCACAAATTCGTCCATCAACCATGG
Source organism: Hydroisotoma schaefferi (assembly GCA_034682405.1). NCBI lineage: Eukaryota > Metazoa > Arthropoda > Collembola > Entomobryomorpha > Isotomidae > Hydroisotoma > Hydroisotoma schaefferi. The sequence goes on along the minus strand of JAQFZX010002101.1, from coordinate 462 downwards.
TATCGTTGGAAAGGTACTTACTACGGCATTTCAAAACAATAATCAAAATTTGTCTGACACTCAGGTCAAAAGTTATGACCTTAAAAAGGTCATGATGGGGTATAGTGAGACTCTACCAAATGATACCCACAACCTCGACAACTTCATAAAACAACTTCGAAGTGCCCCAAATTTTTACCCAAACACCCTTAACCTGTCAAAATTATCTCACAGCGCCCCGAGAACCCCAGAATGTCTCACAATGCCCCTAACACCACCAAATGTCTAAAATTGCCCCCAACACCCCAAAATATCTAACATCGCCTACCCCAAAAAATGTCTCATATCGCCCCCAACATCCCAAAATGTCTCACAGAGCCCCCAACATCCCAAAACGTCTCACAGAGCCCCCAACATCCCAAAATGTCTCAACTTAGCCCGAACATCCCAAAATGCCTCACAGTGCCCCCAACATCCCAAAAT
>JAQFZX010002100.1:0-21945 GCA_034682405.1 Hydroisotoma schaefferi | reverse complement strand
TATTCCGGGGGATAGAGTTATTCAGGGGAGAGGTATTCCGGGGGATAGAGTTATTCAGGGGAGAGGTATTCCGGGGGATAGAGTTATTCAGGGGAGAGGTATTCCGGGGGATAGAGTTATTCAGGGGAGAGGTATTCCGGGGGATAGAGTTATTCAGGGGAGAGGTATTCCGGGGGATAGAGTTATTCAGGGGAGAGGTATTCCGGGGGGAGTTATTCCGGGAGTGGGAATAATTTCAGAAAATACAGTATACTTATTCATGCTCCTCAGGAAAGTGCCTCTACATGGGGGGATCCAACCTGCCTCGACGTCAATGTTTTTGCCAACACGGCTACCACGGGGAGGGCTGTAAGTTTCGAAATACAGCCGACCTACCACGACCAACACACTCCATAAACCTAACCTCCCACGCCCTACAAGTCCTGTCCGAACGGATGCTCCTCTACTACAAGGTTCTACATTTAAAGTTTCAAAACAGCATTTTTATATAATAAGATTCTGACTTAAATGGACCTATTTCTGCAGCCAATATCTCCAAAGGGTTCTACGTCAAAGAGAGACATGGAAATGGAGTTCATCCTTTTGGTCAATGGGACTTCTTATGCGGGTCTTGGCTGGAGACCCATTAATCTTGGACCGATTTGCAAAAGTTGGCCCTTCATCCCCGACGCTTTGGACGAAACTCCCAACATGTACGAAATAAATACCTATCGTATTGTCTTGAATAGTGGTCAGGGGCTAGTATAAGTTTTTAAGGGTCTTTAACACGCAATTAATAAGGCAACTGGGGGCTTCAAAATTAAAAAAACTTTATACAGGAAATGCTAAGTGTTTAAAATATAATAATAGAGTAAACACGGGAGGAGCTAAAAATCGAAGACAGCAGGAGAGCCCTGAGAACCCTGCAGGTTTCGGGTCCGAGGTAAAATTGATAAGGATATTTTGATAATGACCTCAATTATTAGGGTCACTGTTAACTAACAATTACCAACTTTATATAAAAGTGGGCAGCCCAAGACGTGTTCTCGAGCATGGACTGCACAGACATAATAATCGGTACGGCCAAAGCAGGTCTTAGCAGAGTTCGGGACTACTACGCCCGCGGTAGGCACACCCCCCTGTTGGACTCCAAGTGGGGCGGGTCGGACGACATAACCTCGGCCACCGGATGGGAAAGTAATGGAGTGACCACTTTAATATTCCGGAGGAAACTCCGGGCAACGGACACCCCGGACCATTCGTTGGACAAGGGAGAGATGCTGGTCATCTGGTCACGGGGTCAGGAACCGGATGAGGTCATTCGAGACGGGAACCAACGGTTGGAACCGGAGGAGGCTAAAGTCTCCCGGTTCTACGTCCAGGATGAGCTTAAGTACCATGGATTAGGGGATCAAAGGGGGTTTCTTTTTATGGACTTTTTGTCCCGGAGCTCCCGTGTCCCGGGTCTTAATGCCGTTATTTACCAGTAAAGTACAAATTATAAGGAAGTATGTAAATAACTAGGTTAATGTCAGGTAGAACTGTAGCCAGAAACCCCTACATATTTTGTAAATAAATACGCCCTATATTAAAGCTGATAATAGTAATGTGTATTATTTCTGAGTTTTAGCATGCAAAATCGGTTTACTCGTAACTCCTAAGTAGACCGATTATTCGGAAACAAGGATCTCATACTCATTATAATATTTTGTGCCATCAGTCCTCGGTACAAAACAACGGTCGTCCCCCTCCTTCACATTCCCAACCAAAACACCCGATCGATACCACCCAGATCCAGTAGCTGCCATTGGAACACTCTCCTTAGTCCGACAACTATACAACTTCTTTCCCGTGTCCGTAAATCCAACTTCCACCGCATTTTGCCCAATTGACCTTGTCCCTGCGACCCAACCATACTTTTTACTATCTTTGACCAGATACTCCGTATCGTCGTCCGTTTTGTTGATGTCACCCGCATCTAGGGCAACGTCACATTTAGTGGTTTGAGTCCCCGACCATGATACCCACTTCCCGGGTACTAAGAAGTAGCGATCGGCGTTTGGTTCACTGAATCGTTAAAAGTTTGGTTTGGTTCAGTTCAGTTCAGTTTTGCTACCAAACCAAAGGTGAATGGTTCAAAATTTGAACCCAACCAAAGGTGAATGATTCAAGATTTGAACCAAACCAAAACCAAAGACATTGAAACAAACCAAACCGTTTCTGCCTCCTAGGTATTGGAGAAGGAAACTTTTTTTGACGAGCGAAAGAATGAATGGACCTTCTGTCAATCTGCTCAAACTTACTCCTTTCTCCTCCAAATTCCCATTGTACATCGGTACCATTTACTACTGTTTGCGTTTTAAAATTTCTTTTATCTCCTTGTCAAGAATTTTTAATGGTTAACGGTGTGTTTGAGTGTATTCTATTAGACACTGGGATACACTGAACGGTATACCTAAGATGTAATTTGGCCCAACCTAAGGTCATGGCAGCGCCAACAGAAGCATTTAATCCAACGGAGACCCCTCTGTGGCAGGGGTGGGAGGTTGTATCGTAATAAATCTAACTAAGCCGGACAAGATTAAATATGCGCACCCATCTACCCAGAAACGGTCACCTATTTATGGACTTTATACATGGAATATGCTCCCTCGTCTCTCGGTTAATTCTTGGATTGAAATGATGACACGCTCTCTGTTCGGGTTCTCTTTGTCTTCGACAAAAAACTCTAGAAGTACACAGAACTAATTAACGCTTTACCAATCCCAGCGCCACCTCTCCCACTACAACATCCATACATTTATTTTTTCGGACACACCCCTTTTAAAATACGCTTAAGTCACCTTAAGTCAGATCAGGAAATGTTCTCCCCTCTCTGTCGGTTAATTTTTGGATTGAAAGGATGACTGACTGATGTTCCTCTGTTTCAAGTTGTTCCAAGAGAAAGGGGGCTTATTGAAACTGTTTGAGTATTTTGCTGAATGGTTTGGAATCATTTGGTTCAGTTCAGTTTTTGAACCAAACCAGAACCAAACCAAATTATACTTTGAACCAAACCAAAACCAAAGTTTTTGAATGATTAAACTGTTGAATTGAACCAAAACCAAAGTTTTTGACACGAATTGAATCGTGCCGATCGCTACTAAGAAGTGTGAGCGTCCATTTTGATAATAACTTCGACAAATGTAGGAGGAAGCGGACTCCTCTTCTCCACCCTTTACCAACTTGGAATATTGATCGTTGCTCGTGGACCACGTACCCTTAACCCCCAACACTTCAGGGGTTATCATCAAGAAGAAGAATAACATCAATCCCCCAAAAACATGATGGGCCTTCATCTATTTTAACAAAGTGAGATTGCAGATGATTACAATTCAATTTGGATTTACATGAATATTTTAAATCCTCATTAGAATGCAATAAGCCCTTCCTTTGTACAGCATTGCATTGTACCTTTTCATAGGTTAGTTTTGAATCTATTGGCAGTGCAGTTAGGATTAATTTCCACTTGATGTGTCAATTTTATAGAAGTAGGAATTGTAAACTGGGCGAGACGGGATCCAATCTCTGACTGTTCCTAGATTCCTCTATGAATTGTTCATTTAAGGAAGAATATTCCAAAGGACAGAAACATTAAGATAATTCTCGGCATATATCCAGATCGATATGGATAAACATCTAAATAAATCTGTGGGATAAACCTAAAACTTGGGCTTTATCCTTGAGGAAATTAAGTCATGAGCCAGAAGCCAAAAGCCCAACGTCCAACAGTCAACAGTTTGGCTTTTCAGCTACAATATAAAATGACTTTAAGAATAACTAAACTAGAAACATCTAATACGTTAGAAATATGCAAACCATAGTGGTGTTGTAGCAAGTAGAATTATGTAATGCATTTCACAATGGGAAATTAATTATTGGTATTCTAAAATTTAGGAATTATTATTATTGGCACCTTCGCTTCGGCCGTTAGGTATCATTTGCTGTAAGGTGTCTTTTACCTTGTTATCTTTCGTCGTGCTCCCATTGAGATGGGAGAACTGGTGTACGGGGAGGGGGAAGGGGAAGTTGAAACTGGGGGAAGAGGGAAGGATGGAAGGTGAACTTAGGAACTGTGGAAACGGGATAGGGGAACTGGGGCTGGGGTATTTTACAGTATTTTGGGAGCTAGCCAGCTCCACTGGAGTTCTAGTTAATACTGATGACAATCGGAAAGAATGCCTAGGTTTACATTTTAATCACTTTCTTACAAAGTTTTACCCAGTTCTACTTTTTTAAACGTTTTTTTCATACTTTTTCTAAAAATCGTCAAAAGTACAAAAGTTACATTAATATTCTGGCTTTTGACCGAACACATTCCTTAAACTGAATATCAGGAAATGTTACGTTAGACCAGAACTTAATTGACTTAGGATGGAAAGTTTTCCATGAACTTTGACCTTTAACTTTTGGATTCAGTGATATATTTTATAAAATAACAGAATGACAAAGCTTTGTTGTCCAACCAGGGTTATTATTTTGAGATATAAACACTTTAAACTTGATGTTTTTCACTTTGTCTTTAAGTTTGTTTATGTATCCAGATAAGCCTAATGTTAATCAATCCTTGTCAATTAAAACAAGGAAACATTTGAAGGATTTATTTCACTTAAAGCATCATATCATCATATGCATTTGCTGTGTTTGCCTTTACTAAACAAATCTCTGGGTTAATCATCCTGTAAAATAAAATATCTGTGGGAAAGGTCGAGACTTCTTTTGTGACAATATTAGGAAGAATAATGTATTGATGGTTTAATGATGAGAATATCCTGGTCGGTTGGTGGCATTCATGCTACACAATTTCTGTAATCCAAAATCCAATCGACCATGAGAAAGCAGCTACAACAAATGATGGAATAAAAAATATGGGTATGAAACATGACTCTCCTAGGCAGGATTGTCCAGTACTTCATGAATCATGAGAGTAGTTGTCGAGACTGAGAAATCAGGCATAAAGCTCAATGAATCCAAAACAGCATTCCAATATGCTCAAAAAGAGCAAAGTTGTAAAAGAACTGCAGAAACCTGAAGTTCCTTCCTAACAGGTTGTATGTAAACGCTCATTTATCTGTTGGGTTTAGAGATTTAGTTGGCATTTTAAGTACACGCATTTAAACCTCTCGGACCTAGCGTTTGAGTTTAAGCTAGTATCACCAGCTAGCTAGTACTACTTCCCAACAAAGCGCTACACCGCTTCCCTGCAAAGCGCTGTACTGCTTCCCTGCAAAGCGCTGTACTGCTGTACGGCAAGATAATCAGCTAGTATTATCATCCTTTTATTCAAAATTACTCAATGCAGTAATATGTTTCTGACGACGAGCTCAGTGGGCTGGCTAGACCAACACAAATCCTGTCAACTTAAGATCCACACGAATGACTTTATGAAGAAGCCCCCACTGGTATATATACATATATGATGTACATTTAAAAATAATAAGGATCACTAAAGATTAAAGAAAGACGGGACAAAATGCCATGCGAACTAAGTGGCTGCTGCATGCTGAATGGGATATGGGTGTATATTATTTTTATTGACAGCATAGTTTATGATGACACTATATTCCGTGATAATTCACTGTAATTTTGGTTTACACATTCTTACTCTCGCCTCACCTCTGAATAAATGACGTGTAGTATTTAATGCAATTAAATAAGCATCTGCTTCATGTAAAGTGAGATATTATCCTTATATTTTATTAGAATTATTCCGGCTTCAAAGTCGAATATTTTATCACAATTGATCGTCAGTTCAAGATATCTCGTAGAAGTAAAATAGTTAACATTTCCAGCGTCAGATTTAATTTTGTTGAAAGTATATCAAGTTTTCATCAATTCAATAGTGACTGGACTGAATTTATCCCATTGTTGGCCAAGCGGATGCTCTACTCCCGTCCATTTCAGCGGCCCTTACGTTACCTAAACTCAACGCATGGTTCTCTCCTCCTGAACAAAATGAGACCAATTCTCGAGTTAATTTGTAAAGTTACTTGCATTTGTATTTAATAAATATCAGAAGGGCGGATTACCTATAGGAGCTTTGCACTCATTACACGTCGACCGTTGGTTGGCACCACCGCAGTTCCCTATTCCATAGATATGTCCATTAGGACACTTGAACCAATGACCCGGCCCAAGGTCTCCTCCAAGCGCTGCCAATACTTCCTTTCTCTCCATGTCAGAAATTCCTAGTCCGGTCCTTATCGCTTCTTCCAACTCCTACAATTACAGTTATATTTTATTTTGGACATCTCTGAACGATACTTTTAAAACTTCATACAGACTTTCATCAACGTTCGTATCTCTTCTTTCATCTTCAGGGTAAAAGGTCTGGGAGATAGGGCTACTTCAAGGAGTCTCTCATAGATCGGAGCTCCTTTGTAATGGCCGTTGGGAAAGTTCTTATGAGATCTCCGAGTGTAAATTTGATGAAGTTCAAATAGTCGTTCCAGTTCACAAGAAATATCTCCCATCTCTCTCCTACTCAGCGGTAACTTCCTACTTATCACGTTCCAAAATAGTTGGGTGTATCGAGAGGACAAATCAACTTGAAGGTCTGGTGTAAGGTCAGTCTTGGCTTTCAGAAGAATTTGAACAGCTCCTTTACCGTGGTTCACAAGGAAATGGAGAGAAGCTAGAGTCATTTCATCCACCTGAAATTGGAATACAGGTACAACAGGTCATCGCAGAATAACTAGCCAATTTGTAGACCAATTATTGTCCGCACCTGTTTTGGTAACACTCTTAGGTTCTCCTGACGTCCTCTGACCCTGACTCGCTCTACATTGAACAGGTTGCACTTGATGAATTCATACAGCACTGGCAAAGTATCACTCCAAGCCGCCTCCATGGATTTCATTGTATTAATCAGAGTCCCTTGCGTAGCCTTGATTTCTTTGTAGCTCCCGGATATCTTCTTTTTCACCTTCATAACGTCTTCCATATTGGCTCGGATGGCATTGTTGAATCGCCGACAGTTACGTATTATTGTTTTACAACGGGGACAACCCTTTGCATTAATCTCTAGAGTTTCCACCGGACTATCCGTCATCTCCTCCTCTTCCGACCCAGACCTTCCCGTCATATACAAGCTAAGACCTCTAACCTCTATCGCATGCTTGCAGTCAGGAAGCAGAACAAAGCTAGAGATAAGGTCAAAGAGAACAAATAACACAAACTTCAAAACTCAACGAGAAAATATGAAGTTCATGATTGAAAAATCCTACCGTGAATCCTCCTCATCTTCGTAGCCGAGAAATACTTCAGTAATTTCTTCACGGTCACAAATTCGACACTGAAGAGGACAAGGTTCTCCACAAAACCCGATGCAGGGATGACCACACTTTATCTTCAATGGACACGGTTCATCACACGGATCTCGGTCACACATCTCCCGACACTTTTTCGTGCAAAGTTTATGCTCACAACGCCAAGAACAAGGTTCCTATCAACAATTAGGCATTACCTTAAGTTTACATAATCATTATGATGAGTGAGTCCTTACAGCACAACCCTGACAAGAGAGTCCACAGTCATGACGGCACTTGGAATGCTCACATTTCATGGAACATTTCTTCTTACAAGGGGGACATGCCCTTGAGCAAGGGAAGTCACAACTACAAACAAGACAAATAATTATCATAATCATAATCCTTATTTAAAATTCATCAACTTCCCATATCTAAAATCGTGTTCCCGTACACATGACCACACGGCCACATTTTTCCACATTTCTTCTGACACTTGTGATGAAATCGCCCTTGAAGGCATCCACTACACGAGCCCATACAAGTGTGACCACAGCCTCCTGTCTCCTCACTGAAAACCTCGGCACACGGCTCCGTACAATACTTGAGAGAGTCTTGAGGTGTGACTGAAAATAAGTAAAATATATCAGACTACTTCTCCTATTATCAAATCAACAAAAAAGGGTTTACTTGTTTGACTCAATCCGCATGGAACTTTGGTCTGGTGAGAACAGGCGGACTGGAGCAGCGGTGGGACGAGTTCAGTACACAACTTCCGTTCTGGTCGTTCACTGCATGCGATCTCCACACCGTGTCTACATTCTTCTATCCGTTTTTTAACCACGATCTAGATAGAATAATATCCAAAAAATAATTATCAAGTAACTGTGAAGGTTTTAGGACAATTATGAAGACATTAAAAGCGGGGTACCTTGCAAGGTCCGCAAGGTTGGAAGCATAAATTCTGGCACTTGTGTCCACAAGTGAGGGAAGAGTCTAGGATCTTTTCGCAGGGATAGATGCACTCGTAAGTTTCAGGGTCCACGTGGCATTTCAGGTTAACTCTGTGTCCGCACTTCTCTATCTTCCTATCCATTATCTCTGAACAAGGAGGACACTCCTTGTGACAATTGTGATTCAAAAGACATGGATGACCTAGAAGAAAACGGTCAGTGATTAAAAGCATGTTGGCATATAAAGGAGATAAGTACAGTAAATAAAATAATATTCAGAGTTCCCAACCTTCAGGACAACTTTTTGCACATTTCTTTCTACATTTGAAAGCGATATGCTCAGGATCCTCTAGAACGTGGCATTTCTTTGTACAAGAATGTCCACAAGTAAGTCTGATGGTACAGGGCAGTAGGCAATGCACATTCGGCTCTTTCTGGTCCCCACACGGAATTTTAACCTAAGAGAACCCAACGCCGTCTTACATCTCTTTTGTAGAAAGAATATAAAACAAATTTTGTACGGATAAGCCCATACCTCATGTTGACAGTTGATGTTTATCTGACTGATGATCGTATCGCACTTAATATCCTCGGGTTTAAACCTACACTCGACCAGTTGACTGTGACCGCAGGGTAGCACCTTCTCCATCAACACCTTGCAATTTACTTCACTTACATCTTCGTGACACTTCAGGGTCTTCGGATGTCCACAACTAGGGATCTTTTCTACCACCACCTTGCATCGGTACTCATCGGGATCTACATGACAAGCAAGATGTTCTTTGTGACGACAGGGGAGGTCTTTGTTAACGATGACTTCACACTTGATACTTTCCACGGGACGATGACACTGCATCGGAAGTGCGTGCTGACAGGGAAGAGTCTTCACCACAATTTCCACACACGGAGGGCAAGGTTTCCAACAGATTTCTTTACAAGGATGGACATTGGCTGCACACGGTTTCGGACAGGCTTGACCACATTTATAGGCTTCGTGTTTACGGTCTTCGATATGGCAAACTCTGCCACACTTGTGCTTGCAGGAGAGAAGGGTATCACAGAGAAGGGTACATCCTCCATCAGGAGCCTTTTCTAAAAACTCCTCAGAGCTTCCAACAGAAGATAGCGTGTCGTGGATGGTGCATTCAAGGGTCAACTTAGATCCGCAGAGACCATCACTATCTAATTTCTCTTTGATCTTTGACCACGTCTCGCTCTTTCCTGAGAGGATGTCCATGTTACCCACGATGTACATCCCATGTCTGTAAAAATCAATACAATCGTGTACACCGTAGATTAGGAAGGAAGTAACCTATCGTAAAGGGGATTACTACATACTGTGCTCGTGACAACGCCACGCAGACACGGTTGTCAATGTTGAGAAAGCCAATCTTGCTCTCCATATTGCTACGAACCAAGGATAGCAAAATAATTTTGTTCTCCTCCCCCTGGAAGTTATCCACACAGGTTATCCTAACCCCGAGACAATTGGGGAACTTCCTGAACGTCTTCTTTAGGAGGAACATCTGGCCTGTGTAGGTTGTCAGGACGGTTATCTCATCACTTGAGTATCCGTTAAGGATTAAATGACGACAGAGGCTGGCCAAGAAGTTTGCCTCGAACGTATTTGACTTGCTGAGAGAGTCACTGTCCTGTGAAGGACAACAATAAGGATGAAAGGACCATACAATCGAGTTATCTACTTTGCTAGAAAATGACAGCAGACTAACAGAATAACAAAGCTTACCGATTGCTCCAACTCATTGTGAGATATGAAAGACAGATTTTTCAAAACTCCAGTCACTTCCTTATACTCAGAAACGCTTGGGTGATTATGTAGCTCTTCGTATATTGTTCCAACTAAAAGGTTGGCTATATTTGGTTTCATACGGTGTTGCATCTACAGTTGCAATAATAAGTTAACAAAATATAGTACAATTCTAATGCTAACACTTCTAATATAATTGGAGGCTAAACTTTACCGTAAGTTGATAACAATTCAGCTTGTTGTTGAGCATTCGCTCAAACAGGGAAATGTCCAAGTTGTAGTTCTTTGCCAGTTCGTAAACTGTCGTACTTGGTCGCAGTTGACGGTGATCACCTGCCAAATAAAGCAAAAAATATATTATACTTTATAATCCCTTGTGAACAGAAAACCCAATTAGTGAACGCAAACTACCTATGAGGATAAGATGTTCGCAAGATTTTGTAATACAAGTTACAATATGAGACTCCAAAATCTCAGCCGCTTCTTCGACAATTACTGCAACACATAATAACACATAAATAATACTTCCGAATAAATTAAAGTTATATGTTGAATAGCATACCAATTTTGGACTTCATTTTCCGAACTAAGTCATTATACTTTGCAGCCCCAGTAGTGGTCATTCCCACAACCAGACTCTGCTCTAGGATGTAGCTCTCAGCATATCTCTGCATTTCCTGAACCTTTTTCTGCTCTTCGATAAGCAGCGTTTCAATTTGAATCAACTTTTTAGCCAGAAGGGACCGAGCTCGCCCCACGATTCCAAAATACAAAGCCCATCTCTTTCCAGGAACAATCTTACTCCACTCGACAGAGTCTGGATCGCTGCTCATCCTCTCTAATAGCTTTGTAACATCCGGAATAACCAGTAGACTGTTCCCATAAAGGTTAAACAACGCTCGGAGAAACCAGTCTTTATTCTGCGCGATTTGTTGCTTTTCTCGCTGTTCAAACACAATTTTTTGGTGAAGCTGGGGAAGTGGAGTCTGGGCGAGAGTTTCTTCAATCACTCTTTCCGCTTTGTGGTAATCCTTCTCACATTGACTGATGGAAATATATGGGAGATACTCCAGTAGCTTCGGTTTTTCCTCCTCACGCCGACCGGAATTTGTGTCTAAATTAAATTCATCAATAACTCGATTTTGAATCATTTCCTCCACATCGTAATCTTCTTCTTGGTCCGAGTCCTGCCCCTTGAACTCGTTGACCTTTTCTAATCGTTTCCTCTCTCCTCTCTTCGCCATTGAGTCATCTAACACTTCGAACCAATTGCGTAAAATAATATCCGGATTGTAGCGAGGATTTTTGAAAGCAACGTCAAATACGCCTAACCAACCCCCATTCCTCATCTTGGCCCAGAGAGCCTCGTCGTATTCCGTTTGCAGCTCATCCCAGACGATCAATTTTCTAAAATCAACTACCCCTGGAACAATTTAAACCAGTTTTATCAGATCACACACAATACTTTGTGCATAAAAAATAAAAAGTATGTGTAAATTAAAAAAGTAAACCTAAGGGAGATCTCAATCCCATTATGGCTGACATTATGGTAGAACGGTCGTATCGGAGACGGTCAATCGCTTCGTAATGAAAGTGTTTGGCTCTTCCGTAGTTAATTGGCATGTCGTGATACCGGCATCGACGCATTATTGAAAATAAACTATAATCTTCCAACGTTTTGGACTGAGATCGCCCACCAACTCTAATTATTGGATAACGATAACGTTCCTTATCTTCGGGTGTTAAAAGTTCCAGGATTCCCTCCAAAAACTGATCAAGGGCATGGTTAGTGTAACAAACCACCAGAATTGGACCCTTGGATTCCAAAGTTTTGGGCCTTTTTGGTTGTGGAGGTATCTCATTCTCAATTGGAGGTTGCCTACCGTCGTCTTCATCAACATCCATTGCTTCTTTCACATCAACGTCAACCAAATGTTCCAAAGGATCCCTTGGACCAACTCTCCATACTTTCTTATTTTTCAAGAAGACTTCGGCGATCTTCAATCCTGTAAAACGATTAATTAAAAGTTATTTTATTATTTCGAACCCAGTGTAGTATCTTCTTATCCTGGAATTTCTAGTTTAATTCCTTACCTAAGTATGTCTTCCCCGTTCCTGGAGGTCCTTGAATGATCACAAACTCTTTGGTGAGGGCCGCTTTGAACGCAGCGAACTGCTTATCGTCTAGATCAAGCTGTTCCGATGTAGGCCACATTTCAGGTACTAACGGAGAAATCATCTCTATTGTGAAATCTTTCGTTCGCAAGCCAATCATGTCTTCACAGTTTACCAAGTATTTTGGAGGGTTGACATCCGAAGAGGCTCCAACGATAAATTTACACATCGGGAAGCTTTCCAGTGGCAAATCCTTCAAAATTGTAAGCGTGTACCTAAAAATATACAGACATGACATTTGTAAAGGTAACTTGCCACAAAACACGACTGATTTACAGTAAAACTATCCATTACCTAAACGCTTCGAAATAGACATCAGATTCAACCATGAGGAACTCATAGTCCCGATCCCATTCGGGTTGCGGACCTTCCCAAAGAATGCTAACTATCCCCTTCTCAAGTTCTTCAGTTCTTCGAGAATGAACAACGGCAAAGTAGGCAGAAATGAAATCATCTCGAGTTAAAACCAACAATGACCCTGGCAAAAGTCGCTTAGAACGCTCCCAGTTGATCCGTTTGTTCTTGTAAATTTCCTCAGGCAGTTGGAGTTTGAAAACAAAAACATCTCTGACAAGTTCACCTCCAATAACTTGAACATCCATATAAAGTCTTATACTACCAATCGGCATCTTCTTTGTACGGTTTTTGTACTCAAATCTGTAAAAATGTAGAAATAAAATCTATAACACAAACAAAATGTACGGCAATGGCCATATCAGTCTCGTAAAGCTAAAGCTATGCACTAAGGACGCACACAAGTACAAGATTTGACGCTTTGCAGCTGAATTTATTAAGTTTTTCCTTACTTATGCTTAAGAAAATCCTGAATTCCCTTCTTCAACGGCCTGACAAAGTCCTCCCTGAGAAGCCGGAACTGGACATCGAGGTAATGATTAGCAGAGTTATAAGCCCCATTAATAATGTTGTCCCTGAGGAAGGTCTCTTCCTTCGACCTCAGTTCAAGGGCAGTTGGAACAACGCTGAGGGTACGGAAATCGTCTGGAGCGTCCATCGCATGCATCTCGAACCGTTCCCTTTCACTGAAAGCGTCATCCCGTCGGAATGAACCTTTCCCCTGATCCCCCTTACCCGCCTGTCTCTTGACCAAAAGGGCCTGAATCTCTCCCTTCAGAACCTGAAACTCTTTACATAATGAATTCCAAGACTCATCTCCAGACTTCATCTCCCCAACTGCACCACACGCTGATAAAACGATCTTTAGTAAATAATCCACCGCAACTTCCGGCATTTTCTTCGTTACAAATGCTCCAAACCTCTGAACGCTGGTTAGAAAAGTTTTAGGGGATGTATCCACCTCCACAAAGTTACTAAAATATGGGAAACAAAACTTAGAAACCGTACACCACTAACATTGTGAATTAAGTTACATAAGAATCTTGTAATATTTACTCGTTATTGGTTCTTCTAACCGGTGGAGCTCCAGCCAAACCCATCATCTGGATTTCATTGCACTTCCCGTTAATCCTATCAATGAATTTGTCCCCGTTTGACTTTATTAAAATGGCGATTTGTTGCTGAGCAAGCAATACCTCCTCACAGCAAACCTTATCTCCAAGAATTTGAACAACCAGGTGAAGCAGATTGTCAAACTTGACAAGGTCGTCCGATTCCAAAAACCGTTTCCATTCCTCCAGATCCTTATCAATGGACATGATAACCTCCTCGGGTAGTTGGGACAGGAAGGAGTGCAACCGTTTGAATCCAAATACCGGTCCTTTCCTACAAACATTTTACAAAAGTTAAGAATATAAGCTCAAAACTCAATTTTTCACAAGTATTTTTAAAACTGTTTTTAAGACCTTTCAACAGGTTTGGTGTTTCCCCGTACTCCGGTTCCGGATTGACTGCGGTTTGGACCAATATTTTGAGTTTGATTACCTCTTATCTGACCTCTCTGACCTCCGATCCCAAACAGTCCTCCCTCCGACAACGCCGGGCCCCTACCACCACTTCTTATCTGGCCTCTGTGACCTCCGATGCCGAACAGCCCTCCTTCCGACGACGCCGCGTCCCTGGCACTACCTCTTATCTGACCTCTGTGACCTCCGATGCCAAATAGCCCCCCCTGGGACAACGCCGCGTCCCTACCACTTGGCTGCGTCCACCATGAAGGTCCTGCATCGTCTTGACCTTGACCTCGGCTAGTGCCGCTCCCTCTGCCAAATTCACTCCTTGCCCGGCCGTGACCTGGACCTTGACCTCGGTTACTCTCCCTCCAAGACATTGAGATGGGAACCCCCCAACACTAAAATATAATCAGCGTCAGCGTCTCTTTTACATATTAATTAAAAAGACCGACACAAAACAAAGGAGTAGACCAAGAAACGTGGCACATAAAGAATACACACACACTCTTCCCTCCCAACCCGACCTTACCTTTGGGCCTCAATTTCCACGTATCTCCGCAATACTAAATATTACAAAAACTGATGAATTAAATTAAATAAAAACTGTGTTTTTTTTAAAATAAATAAAGTAGAAAAAGTTGGTGGCGTGGGTAGGATGGATCGGACAACTAGTCGGGCTTTACTCCTCTGCATGCAAAATGCAAAACCCAACAAAACCCAACTCAGCTCAGCAGAATCTGAATAAAAACGATCTTCTCTAATCTCTACTTGCTCCGTTCCGTTTGGGAAAAATATACCCTATAACCTCGCCCAGACGGCGCGCCTTATACATGATAAAAAGTAGTTGGACTGAAGATACAACTTATCTGTAGGAGAGATTAGAGATACCCATCCCTTTTAACATGTAAAGGATAGGCGTGCGGCATAATTAACGAGGGCGTCTTATAGGCCAGGATTTAGGGTAAGTCTCCTTTTTACAAAAATGTGTGATTGAGTGAGAAATTGATATAGCAAAAACAGAATGAGTGAGATTGAGATAACTCCAATGGGAATATAAATAGGAATTCCCTGTATGTAGACCGCACTCGTTAATTAAGCCGCAGGCAATCCTTTACATGCTAACTTTCTCTCTCTCTATCTCTCCCACAGATTTAGAACTACTCTCTCCCCTGTAAAATATTTTTGGAAACATTTGTTACACATAAACCGCGGCTAATAGGGAGGGAATAAGGGTATTTATTTATGCAAACTCGCTCTTCAAGACTTCAACCTATACAGGGTCCACTTACATATATTCTTATCAGTAAAAAGTTAGTTATTCAACCACGGAATTAGCCAATATATGAGTCATTTTATTCTAAACTCCCATGAATCAGCAGCAAACGTTTCATCCACTCTAACATTACAATTTTAATGACAGTTGTAGAATATACACAAAAGCCCTTCATTCCTTTATTCATTTAACCAAAAACCAACTACTTTTTATAAGTTTTAGCAAAGCATTCTGGGTCCGGTTATAGTAAGGAGGACCACAGTGAAAAAATGAACGTTAAAATCTAATATTTAAAATTAAAATCTTTAACTCATACAACTTCTAGGTAGGGTCGTAGGGTTGTAACTTATTTTTATGAATTGTTTCATAAATCTATATAAAGACTCGAGACAGATCTGCTTTGGGTTGCTTAAACTCACCAAACTCCCGTCCGTGTCAATCTTAACATCCAAGAAATTAGATCCACTCAACTCATACTTATTTAACGTTTATTTATTTACATGCAAACTTTGCTGTTCTTATTCCGATGGAGATGGTGGATGGTCATTGTTCGGTTCGGATGCTGTGACTGTTACAGTGAGCAAAAAAATGTCAAAATATGCAATAAAAAAATGGTAGGATTTTGTTGAAACCCAATTTAAAAATAATTAGGGTAGGGTACAATTAAACCTTGAAGTCAGTCTTCAAGTCCATAAAAAAAACAATCCTTTACTATACCACCCTTATGTCATCTTTACTTCACATTATTATCGTGTATTATGATTTCATAATCGTGTACTGGCATTACGTCATCTCTTTCACTCTTGACCAGATTAATTAGGATAAGAATAAACATAGCCTTTATCCAACTACGTCTCTTTTTCCTGAAGTTAATTGACATATTTCCGGTAGATAAGCTTCCCTGGATAAGCGTAAGAGCAGAAAGACAATACAAGAGGATTTGCGTTGCCTTCATCCTTAATTAATACAAGTGTTCACATTATTCTAGTCTATAAAGTAGAACCAATAAGCGGAGCTAGTAGACAAAGCTTTGTAGAAAAGGGCTTTCATGACCTGAAGCTGATGAAGGATTCAACAACATTATGGCTGGAAACGTACGTATAGGGTCTGTGTTTGCAATTTTAATTTGAAAGGACATTGAAGCTATTGATCGCGTTATATTGGTTGGTTCATGGATAGAAACATCCTGCAGCTTTTCATTAAATATTCATTGAAAAATAACTGTCAGTGACTGTCTTACTTTAGTTATGATTAATAGGTAATCAAGGTATAGGTAAGGTTTACTCGTAGTGTCGTAATTTCTCCACAAGGATTATAATATTTGAGACCCGGGTATAAAGCAGGGTGGGTCGTCCCCCTCCATGACATTCCCCACTAATACCCCCCTTCCACTCTCTTCCCCACCCATCTGCTGGTATTGGGACCTCCCCCAAAGTCCGACAACTGTACGTAGCTTCCTTTCCGTGTCGGTGAATCCCATTTCCACAGCGTTTGGCCCAATTGACCTCTAACCCTTCCGTAATTTTTATTGTTGACAAGAAACTCCACATCCTCCCCGATTTTCTCCATGTCAAGTCATTCACTGCAATCTGACATTTACCAGACCTAAATTCCGGCACATACTTTCCGGGTTAGCAGGGAGTGAGAGCGTCCATTTCGATAGTAGCTTCTTCCACAAATTTGAGACCAATAATTGAATATCTTGCTTTTTCTACTCCACCCTGCATCTTATGGTCAGTGCTGTTGGACCACTTAGTACCTATTTTTATAGTCGAGGGACCTCTTGTCACGGGAGGTCGTGCCGCTAGGGACCTCCTGTCGTAGACATCAAGCAAGATGTTTTATTTACTGGGTTTATTCTCATTTTATTAAACCAGCCAACAGCAACAGAAGAATTAGCCGATGATGAGATAGTTCTAGGTGTTAGAATTATTTTAATAAAGGTTTTACGCAAGTACCACTCATTTATATGGCAGCATGACCCAAATTGTCGTAGACCGTTAGACCAATAACCAGCGCCTGTCCATGGCAGTCATAATGGAATTAATGGGAATGTGCTGTATTTTCATGATTTTTAGTTGATTTTCAATAAAGATCGTCAAAGAACGCGTACTTTACTGCTAAAATTATGTGAAATCGAAATGCAAAGAACCTTATAGTTACATATTTCTATTTTCTCAGTTTTATTACGCTTTTATTAAATTAGTGAAAGAGGTGCCAGGTTTCAGCACCAAAACTCATCAATTCTTTATCCCATATAGACATATAGCACGATTCTGCAGTTTGACAGACGTACCTACGGACTGGCCCTAATTCCCAATCCCAATGACAATCCTAACTTGCATTTTCGTTACTAGATATTAACAGACATATTGAGTAGTTTGAGGGGTCGATCTGTGATAAGATTATTTAATTAATTCTTTATCTATTTTCAAACTCTCAGGCCCAGGCCCCTTGGGTTTTTTACCCATCAATTAATTCAAATTCCATTTTCAATTGAATCTTTATTATCGAAGACCTAACCAAAAATCTTAATTATATGAATAAATGGTGTAAGGAAAACCTTGTTATCCAAAAACTATCCAAAAACAGAGTTTACATCATGATATTTCATAAAGTTAATGATCGATCGGTAAAACCAGATAAACTATATGCGATCATAGTTGATAACAATAAAATTAATCAATAGCACTTTGAAGTACCTAGGATTACGCTTAGATCCTCAGCTTAACTTTAAAGCCCAATATAACCATGTAATAATAAAGGCTATCTCACAGAATATTACCTTTCTCTGTGGAATTAAAAGGTATAATTACTAATAATATCTTGCAAACAATGTTAAGAGCCTACGTAGGCTCTATCGCCGATTACTCTACTGAAATCTGGGCTATTCATAGCAAAAATCAATTGCAGATTGCAGTTGATACAAGAAAAAATTGATCCATTTCGACTTTCTCCTTTCTTATTTGAAAAAGACGTAAACGAGAGACAAATCGTACTATCTAATAATATTAGAGATCAAATAAGCATTGATGAATTACGAGAAAATGCTAACTTACTGACTATTAGTCGGACTAACTAACTATTACAGAGAGAAGGGATGTTATAATAGTTTAGGTAAGTTTATGTTCAAAAAATAAAGCTATACCCTACATTTGACAGGATGATAATGATAAAAACATTTACAGATAACAGTATGCATCGTATTTCCCAAATTTCTCACCATTCGAAAACTTTTGAAAATTCTATCTTGTTAAGAAGTGTGGAATACTCTACCATAAAATTGTAAACTTGAGAAACATTCACTAAAAAAATTCAGCTACACAGAGATTCCACCTTTTTTATTTTAAGGTTGAGGATTGGATGGGAAGTGTTCTATTTAGTTTTAGATAATTGGCATTAAGTCGAACTGTATATGGGTGCTGATGCTGCTTGGTTGGAGGACGCATCACAATATTGTTCAATATTTTGATTATTTTACCTAGAATTGAGTGGGCATTTGGGACATTCTTTCCAAGTAGAGATTACAGATTATTTTATATCCATGAAAAAGCTTTGATTTCCCTTTCCGTAGAACAAAATAGCAGAATAAAGTATCTAGTTTGGTTTACCTCTTCGGCTCCTCGAGTGTTGTAGACATTGCTGCTTTACAGAAATAATTACCTTTAGTAACGTGTCACAAGCTGGATTTGAGTACATACTATAGAATTAAATACTGCATTATTGGTAGTTCTCAACCTGGGTCACTAATTTAAACCTGATAACCAGTGTTTACCTGCCTATTAGCCTATTATTTGACATTTAATAGCAAACAGGAACATTTTGCTCATATGGGTGATGTTTAACTTGTTTGATAACTATACAAAAGATGACAACATAATATTTTAAACAAAGAAAGTTCAGCATTAAAGTCAAGTCTCAGCTGTTTTTCACAAGGCATTCAATTTTTGATTGAACATGTACACTTACTTTACTTACAATTAATGAAAGATTGTACCCCGATACTAAATGGGAAATATGTTATAAGGTAGCAGTTAAAGCAATAGCTGCATTGCAAACCCAGCTCAGCTATTACAGTTATTTGAAATTAAAAGTAGATAAAAGCCAAACTAATTCAAACATTTAATTATTTAGTAACAAAATTCGCAAACATTGACTCCGGGAAGGATACTAAAAATCCCACAACACTGTCGACCGCTCCAGAGAAATAATCTGTCGTAAAGGAATCATCCATTTTCATCAAAGTGAAGCCATTGATCACCAACTCATAGCCAATAATCGGAAGGGCTCGAAACTTTTTCATATTTACTTTACGATCCAATTGTGAGACATTTCCCGTTTCCGTCATTATCATACCTTAATTATGAATCAGTACATAAGCTTAACCATCCGTTTAATTTAATTTGCATACAATCATGTTGGAAATATCCTCACCTGTCCAATTACTTATAGCAGATCTGGATCCAACATCCAACCTGCCAACCAACGGTATAGTGAAGTATGTAGCAACTGCAAATACGAAAAAGAAAAATGGAAAGAATATGTAAAGTTCTAGAGGAAGTATCTTATCGAGACGTATGGAACCAAAGGCCGCTCCCACAAGCATATAGTAGGTCATGACCACCAAAAATGTTGTTTCTTGTGACACAAACTCCTTGGCCGCTCCGATTATCAAGTACAACTGGGTATATTTCTTGTGTAGCGTTTCGAACGTTCGGATCCCTCGACGATCTTTATGCAGTTTCTCCAAAGCCGCTAATGAAGATATTTGCAAGTAGAGCGGAAAGCAGACCATCAGAATCAGAATGGGAGCCAGACGACACATCTCCGAGGCAAAAATCGTCACATAGACAAATGTTGCAATGTATTCTACGATCCGTAACGATCCACCTGCTGCAATTGGCCATGAGGGGAATTCATTATCGATTATGACGGTCCATATGAGAATTTTTGGCATCAGTACAGACGTGAATGCCATCATTGGTCCCATGAGCAGAAATTCTAGGAATATTACTCCCATTCCCATTCCAAAGTAGTCCAAACTTCCAGATCTTGTCACAATTCTGGAAAGAATTATTTTGCCGACATGCGAATTTGTTTGAGATACTCGATCTCTCCTCACCTGACCTTCAAAAATACGTGCATACATAATTGAATAAAGGGGGCCATGTTTTAATCGACAAGGGAGAGGATCTACATGGTTAGGGCAGGGAACTCTCAGTCCCATCTAGACCTTCAGAAAAAATAGGTACAAATCAAAATTTCCGTTAATCTACAACATAAAGCTTGATAGAAAATATATGTTCCTAGTTGAACTACTCAATTTTGTCTATATTTTGAGGAACAATTGGAAACCATTGAAATTGTTTACTTTTTTGAACCCTATTCTAATACTTGGACTTCATTTTATTTACCTTAGTGGTCGCTTACAAAAATCTGCATATTACGATTAAATCTTGTAACATTGCGTAGGTAGATGCATACGCTCTTGCTATTCAATTAAATTCAATGCAATGATTTGTTGGACTGACATTAATCTTTTTTAAGCTTATCTCAGTTTGCTAGCACTTCTTCTTCAGTCTACCTAGCTGCTTGATTTGATTTGATTTGATCTTTATTAAAGTGTCGAGCCAGTTCAATATATTACACATTGTTCTACCACCAGTGACACTGTTGTCCCCAGGACCGTCTATACAATATACCTTACAAATAACCTTAAAAATAGACAAAAGTATCTTACTAACGTAACGTAACGTAAAAGTAAAAGTAGCTTACTAACTTGTCACAAATTACAATTCAATAACGCCTACCGAGCTGCCAACATCAATTATTTTTCCATCACCAAAAAAAAGCATTCCGAGGCGTAAAATCATACCAGAATGTTGCAAAACCTTTGGTAAGAAGTCAAATAATAAGGTATAAATAAAACCGAATTCTCAATTCTTTTAAAATTATACTTTTAAATAGTCAATCGAGCTTAAGAAATCGGAAATCAAGCAGCAGAAAAAGAATTCGATTATTGCCAATTTGCACATCAATAAATTGAATGTAACCGTTTTTTTCTTTACCTTTTTCGAAACTTTCCGGTCAGTAAAAATGGGTGACAACAGAAGTAAAATCTAGGGTGAAGTATTGGGATTGGTTATCATAGCAGGGAACTTGGGCAAAGATGTTCCATGCAGATTCAGATAGAAGCTCACACTATGCTAAACTTGAGACGTTTTTGTAATTTAACTCCATTTCATTGGATATGGCGATACAAATAAACCGTTGTAAACGGGTGTATGAAATGGATGAAATAACAGTGTTTTCTTTTTTATGTGAAAGTGCTGCTAGTTTGGTGGGCAGACAATTTGACACAAACACTTTTGAAAAAGCCATATCCACTTTGGCGAAAGGCTTTTTGCATAAAAAAAAACAAACAGACAGTTTGGCAGAGACTTGGCAAATAGAAACGACAATGTGGCAAAAGCAAAACAATTAAATGCTTCATTTACAAGACTTCATAGCTGCACGGTTCTTGGGGTGGTGACGGCCCGAGTGGTTTTTTTTGAGAGGTGTGGTCAGCAGGGTTTGCTAAAACCCACCTTTGCGTAATAAAACCCAGCACAGTGGGTTTTGGTGGTTTTAATGGGTGTTAGTG
>JAQFZX010002099.1:0-21956 GCA_034682405.1 Hydroisotoma schaefferi | reverse complement strand
ACCTTAATAAGGTCATGATGGGGCAGAGTGAGACTACTACCAAATGAATCCCACAACCACGACAACTTCATTGGACCATATTTGGATGTCTCGTTGTCGTTGATCTCCGGGGGGTTCTCCAGGGGGGTCACCGCGGGGTTCTTTAGGAGGGTAACCAGGAGGGGCACAGGAGGGGTCACTGGGGGGATCACCGTGGGGGTCACAGGAGGGGTCACCAGGGGGGTCACTGGGTCATCTGGGGGGTCACTGGGGGGTCACCGGGTCAAACCAGACTTATCGCGCGTCCACTTCGGACACATCACGCGCTCACTCCGAACACCCCCCACGGGCACTCCGGACACACTGCGTTTTCACTTTCGCACATCACAAACACATCGCGCGCTTGGTTAAAACACAACAATTTCATCCCTTTGCTACGCCCGTTTACAACGGTTTATTATATGGGGGATTGTTATTACCACTGCTTTGCTGCTGCCATTTCGTGTTTAAAAGTAAAAGTATACGATTAGCTGGCAAAGTCAAAGCAAGCAGCGTCTATTCTACAGAAAGTTTATGCAGAAGTACGTAATATTTCCCTGTAAAAGCCTAAACTTTCCGAAGTTTCTCCAACCGACTACATTTTGCAATAAACCATCACCCATCCATCTACTTTGCCTTTCACCTGTCCATGCGTACTTTAATATCGTGTATCGGGGTAGGCCTGCAAATTTCATGCACACTTACTAGATCTTTACAGAAATGTACTTTTACATGTAATTTTCCGGCTTTACCTTAGAGCATTTCAATTATGTTTGCATCGTTTAGTTTAGTCGGTCAGTAGTCTGTGATGACAAGGAATTCCTCGTACTAATACAAAAGACGGGATATGAAATATCGGCCGTCTATTTCCTCCGGAATCAGGGTTTCAGTTGACTAGGATAGAGACTGAAGAGGAAATAAATAAGCAAATTGTACTGACTTCTCTACAAGTGACTTTCTCTAAACATTTTATAAATCCTGCTTTTTATGTCCTATTTGTACATGGTTAAAAAGTACTAAAACTATAGTTGGACTGAAGAGCCCAATGCCGGCGGACTTATATAGTCCGACTACTAAAACTAGATTCAAATAAAAAGACCTTTCTTTGATCGCACTTGCCCACTTGTATTTTAAGGAATCGAGGGCTTTCTCCATCATATACTTAAATCTTAATTGAATTGACTACCACTTACTTAAGGATTGGATGCTATGAAATGACTTTGTACTTTCTTCGAACAAGGAACAAGCATCGTTAAATACTATGTAACGTAAAAGAGTTTGTATAACCTCACACACGATACTGGTCCAACTGAGGTCTATATGTACCTTTTTTTTCCCCAAATGTAGTCCAATAGCGTAGGGCTTTTGTAAGTTAATCACTTTTTTTCCATCACCAATATCCTAAAAAAATATATACCTGTTAGCTATGTCGTCTTCCTCATTACTCTGTTCAATACACCATTTATAAACAACATTTAGTATCATGTTATAACTGCCCAGCGCAGCAGCGTCTATAGCAAGACAATAGAGGAGCAAAATGAACATATTTTTATTGAAACAGAATTGGAAATCATACTTGTGTTATGTTTTGAACTTGTTCAATAACGATGTATTTCTAGTATTATTTTATTCACAGTAACTGCTTGTGTATTATGTTATCAGGAACACAGGTACAACAAAATAATGCTTCAGCTACAATTATGGACAAAAATGTCTACTTTATTTATTCTTCTTTAGTATATAGAAAAATTTCTTCACACGAGTACGATTTGTCTTTCATTCACTTTACTTCTTTACTCTTATTGTGTAAAATCTCAGATAAAAGATCCTATTCCTACTTCACCTTTTAGCCATTTGATTTTCTTTTAGCCGCACTAAACTTTTTGGCAATCACGATAGCAGCAACAATACAAGTTTTCAAGGACAAGAGGACAGAACACACGTAATTGCTTCTGCTTCAAATAAAATCTAGCTACTTTTTGTCATTAGGAAGAATGTTTTAGCTTCAGTTCAAAGAAAAAACACTTCCAAATCGACCCAATGTGCTTTCACGATCATGTTAAAACTACATAACTTACATGCTTGATTCTAAACTATAATGTAGTAAAAACGATGTCTAATTGTATTGCACATTGAACTTGATAACAGTATAGTGAAATCTGCTGTAGACGGTTGTTTATTGGAACTTTTTTGTCTTCATTTTTTACAACCATTTGCATGTACTAAACTTTTGAACCCGTTGAAACGTCACTGTTATTTGTTTATGGAAAGCTCACTACTTAGTTGTTCTGAATTCTTTTAAACAAAAAAAGACAGCAAAGTCTTGAATGAATATTGGTAAGTTTAAGCCAAATTCTAACGTATCTCAAAGTACAGTAATAGCACAAGAGGTCTGTGCGTGGTGTTTATAATTTTGCAGATGCTTTCATTCTTGTTCCCTTACTTTTGCTTGGCCTTAATTAAACAGTTATTGGATTTATTCTTATATTTTTAAATTTCTAATTGTTTCATAAGACCTTTTATCTCAAAAGGCGAGCTTTTAATTGACTTACTCAGGTGAAACTTGTTGATTGACTCTAAATTTGTTATGGTAAGCCTCATAACCAGCAGCATGGTGCTTTCTCGACTCCTTCCAGCTTCTGAATAAAATGTGCTCCATAATTCGACTTATTTGCTCCTATGCTAACTTAAGTGGGGAATGAAAGTTCGCTGTATGATACAAAGGAAGGCTTCGTACTTTTACATTTAATTTACATGCACTAAGTAATACTTTCTTTAGTAGTTAAGCTTAAATAGCGGTGCGTTTATTTTATTACTATATCCTACTAGTGAAATGTCACAATCTTATAAGCATTCGAATGAGTGACGGCATTTGTGGTGAAATTATCACAAAGCTTAATAGTTCTGTGGATAATCTTGAGGTGCATATTTACCATTTTTTCTTTGCCTCGGAGGTCGTCTGCAATCTCTAAGGAGTTAAAGAGTTGAAATACTGCATATCTAACCTGGCTTATTCCATTTCCTTACTATTACAAATCCGTGATTTTTTCATGTAAAACCTCCAAGTACAGCTAGCAGAGCCCATTCCAGGGCGCGTAGGGCGCAATATTTATAGACAGTTTTATTTTTGAACATATATTTTGTGTCAGTTTTAACCCAGTCAATTGGGCTTATGTAGCCACGCAATCCGTCTGTGTGTCCGTGTACCTCGATAACTCGAGAAATAATGACACCACCCTGCCAAAACTTTACACACGCAGTCCAAGAATGATTTTGAGGTTTAAGTTCGTAAACCAGCTCGATCAGACCACCTCGAGCAGTGACCCCCACTGGACTGAAGTTAAACAAAATATTGTTCTTCTACTTTTGCACAAAAGTGACAAAGAAACGCCAATATTTGGCAAAATCCATAAATTTAGGTACCCGTGAGGGTCAGATGGACCCGATACGGTGAAAATGTTTCCAAAAAATCCTTTCTCTACTTCTATTTAAAAGAAATAAACAACGGATTATTTTTGGCAAAATCCATAAATTTAGGTACCCGTGAGGGTCAGATGGGCTCGATAGAATAAACAATTTACAAAAAGTTGTTGCTTTACTTCTGTTTAAAAGAAATAAACAACGGATAAATTTTGGTGAAAGCTGAAGACGTAGGCCTCACGGGTAATTAGGGGTCAAAGAAACAAATATAACATTACTTTTGCTAAAATCTGAAGTTTCAGGTACCTATACCTGGAGCATCATCGAATGAAAAAATTCGTATTTTTAAGAAAACAATGTTTAAAATCCTATGGTTTTGAAGAAACCAAACGAAAAAAGCAGCAACAACTTTTAGCGCTGCGGTCTCATTATTTCGAGAGTTATCCATATGTACACACATACACTAAACTGCGTGGTGATATAAGCCAAAAGCCCAATCGACTGGGCAAATCAGCCAAAAATGTTATCACCTAAGCAACTAAGAACGTTTCGGGAAGAATTTTTCTTCCCTTTTCCGAAGAATTTTGGCCACCCCTGTATATGCCACGTAAACAACCATCAAACCGTCAGTCACGCAGTACTGTGCGCTATAGTCACACACATATACAATTGTGATTGTGGTGTAGGGAGAAAGTGAGTTTTGGTATGCTTTCACTATTATTTAATACTTCGGTTTGGTATGCTATAGTTTTAAGTTTCTATTTGCTACATTATTAAGAACAAGAACATGAACCGGTGACCGTTGGACTAGAAGTTTGATTTAAATATTTCGTGTGAAATTCCACACATTTCCATTTAGTTTATCGTATTTTTCTTTAAAGGTTGATCCAACACGAACTAAAACCCACTCAATCATAATATAAAACGATGGAAAGATGTTAACCGTATAAAATACTTTATAGATATGCATTTAGTGCACGCTTAATTAAAAATGAAGATATCTAGCTTTAATTCTTTAATCGAGGATGAAGAATGTGTCTAATTATGAAAAACCTCGTCTTTAGGCGTACACTGATGGGAAATTGTATATAGGATACCGTACCATTTTATAAAAGCTTGTATAAACTTAGAGATATAGTAAAATTTATAAAATAACAAGCAGCTCAATCTAAATTCATTCAACTAAGAAAAATTGTTTTAGGTTTGAATGTAAAGGTAGGATACAACAAAGTCAACACACTCGATAAATATTGTAAACCTACACCATAATCCTCTCTGAGTAGTTGGGATAGAAAAGACCTTTATTTTACTTCTTAGTTTACTTGGAGAGTCTACTGAAAGAAGTTGATTTTTATAATAATGATACGCATAACAGTTATTGTCAATATTCACAAAAATCTTTAAAGTTAAAGATTTTCTTGGTAGCTACTTTTTTAATACAATATTCCTAATTTATTAATTTATGCATTCACGTACACATATATTTGATTAATTACTAATTTACTTTGTTCATTTAATGTTCATCATTAGATTTCGTCGCCTGAAGAAGCATAAAGAAACGCGTCGAGACTATACATTCAATAAAATAAATAAACCAAACAAAAATCTTTAGTTGGACGTGTTTAATTTCTCCAAGCTTTATCCTTGTTACATAATACCTTGAGTCTTTTATAATTACTACAGCGAAGATTTCGTTGACTGTAGAGGCATGGAGTGGGAGAGGATGGATGAGTACCGGTTTTTTCTTTTAGATGCTCACAAAAAGTTTACAAAAAACATGGGTCCTTGGCTATCCATAGTTTCCAACTAATAGTGCCTCAAGTTACAGTGCAGTGGCCAAATAATAGTGGACCGATCGGTAGTATATTTAAAACATAGCCGCTACATGTAGTAGCGGTTTTAATGCATAGTTAGGCTACCATATATAGTATCTTCATCATATAGTGGATAGATTTGGTAGTTGCTTCTTAACATAGTCATTTGTACAACGAAGTATTATCAATTATCCTTAATTTTTTACCCAAATAATCTAGCTGCCTGGAAATTTAAGTTATTTATAGAGTAGTATTCTCTCTGCTGAGCTGCCACCATTCCACCATTTGGAAATTGATCAAGGAATTAAATGAGCAACAAAGTTTGACCGATGTTAGTACAATAAAGATAATGAATAAAGGTACAAAAAACAGAAATAATATTACACGCTAACATAGTTGATGCCTTTTCTAGTTAGCCCTAGCCAAGGAGTTAGTCGGTGACATACAGTTGCCAAGAAAGAGAGCTAGAGACGTTAGCTTGGCTGAGCGTCTTAAAACTGTAGTAGATAGTTATGGAGACAGAGACATGGACGACTATTGAAAGCTATCACCAGCAATTTAAATTTTGTCTAAAAAACAATCCCAACTGCCTTTACCGTTTCCTGGCGTTAACCCTTTTATTGATTTGTAAAAATGACTATGCAATGACTAAACTATTTAATAAAGTGATACTACTTAATACATAAATACTATGTAATGAGTATACCATTATAAAATGACCGCGACTATGACATGTATCAACTATGTAATAAACATACTATGGAATGAGGATAATATTGTTTGGCCACTATAACTTGAGCCAATATAACTTGGGCACTATAGGTAGCCTGGTGCCCAAAAAACATTACCTAACTTCGGATAAATATGAATACGGCAAATTGTAGGGTGTCTTTGAGGGAGGAATTGGGGTGGCCGGAGCCAGTTTAACATGTAAAGGATAGGGTTTTAAAATTATTCTGAGCACATTGAAAACATATTTTTTCCTATTTTATGAAGTCTACTATAAAAGCTACATCTTGATGTATCGTCAAATGCTACTTGTTCCTACTTATACCCTCCCACTTATATCTGTACCTTACTTGTGCCATACTTGTACCCCTGAACTCTTTGCGTTGCTTTCTCTTCTACGCTTGATTTCAGTGTGATTTGAAGAATCACACGTCTATTTAAGGTAGCGGGCCCTTTGATCCCACTTAGGGGCCTTACAGTACCCCTGGACCCTTTTCATAGCTCTCATTCGATTCTACGCTTGATTTCAATGTTGTTTGATGCATCATATCCATATGTCTGTTTGAGCTAAGGTGGCCTTTTGATCCTTTTTAGGGGCCTTTGAAGTACCCTTAAATTCTTTTCGTTGCTTTTGCGCTTTAACGCTTAAGTTTAGTTTTATTTGATGCATCATATGTCCCTAAAGGTTCATGGAAGTAGCGAAACCCCTTGACCTCAACCCCTCTGACCGTCAAGATCACTTATCTTATCAACTAGAAGTTTTCCCTTGACCTCTTCTTCAAAACGATGTATTACACGTCGGAATCGGACAACGCCTATAGCAGTGCATAGCGATCACACACACACACACACACACACATATATATATATATATATATCGCGATATATTGCAGATGAGAGACGAAATAAGGATAAGACAGGAGTTACCTCATTCTTATTTAATGAGAGCAGCAGACACAAGTGGCATCAAGGAGATAACCTTGACAAGTTCGAGATGGACTATAAAGCTTTGTCACATTGTAATTTAACTGTACGGCTGTGCAGTTAGCTATCGAACGAATGTCAACTGTTGACTCAACTATTTGTGCAGTGCGATGCACGAACGATTGTAATAAAATTAAGTAATGCATTCAAAGCACGCCTGGACATCGACTATTTTGTCATGTCGTGATCATAAACACAGTGTATAATAGTGTATTCATTTTCAATTATTCTTGCAGTATATATGCCATCAAATATAATTTTTCAATTAGTGACGTAACTGTTATACGAAAAGAAAATTTGATTTTTATAACCAAAGGATATTGGGAGGTTTATGTAATATACTCTTTGTTGTATTATCTTTTTAAAGAATTTTTTCCCTTCCTCTTTTATTGCTTCAGAGTATTGGTGAACCCTTGTTGTTAGGCTTAATCACCTTTTAGGGACGAAAGATCCGAATCTTAAACATTGGCATGTCAGTTCAATTTTTTATTCATCTATTTAAATATAAAAATCTATACCTTGGGTTAGTTCTATGTCTCGCTGTGTCTAATCTGTAGCTCAGTTAAACTTAAAAGGTGTAAGGCAAATCTATTCCCTTTCTAAATCAAACGGACTACGGCTACACACAAAAATAGGCATCATTCTGTGAATTTATAACACTTTAAAAATCAAAACAGGACAGTCTGTTATGCATGCATGGCCTTTAGACAATAGAATTTAAACTATAGTATAAATAATTTAAAGTTACATATCGAATTTATGCATTCGAAAACGATGAAGCAGAGAAGTAAGTTTGCAAGGAACTATTAATTAGTAAATAGAAAGAAAACACGACATGATGCCATATAACTTTTATAACACTATCCTAACCTCGCTGACACTGACACAAACAAGTTCCATGGTTCAACGCTACAAGGATTTTGGCTTTATTAAGCAACTTGAAATTACAGAGTAAGCAATTATGTAAAGGAAATAAAAATACAATTCAAGAAGGACGTAGTAATTTCTGTCCAATAAGAACAGCGTTCATTACATAGCATGACTCATACTAATTATGGAATGGCGGATTAAGACAGATCATATCAGTTGAATGTAGTATTTCACAAGTAAATACATAATACTACTTCAAGAAATAAACGAGCTTCTGGATTATTTATTTGAATCAAGTATAGTCTCAAGATTAATAAATATCTATCACTGACAGCAAGCATTGGACATCGAAATGTCACACACATAGATACAGCTATATCAATAATAAAAGTAACAAGTCCTTAATAACAAAATAAATCGTTGTAAACGCGCGTAACGAAGGCTAGCGTGGGGTATTGGAGGCAGGTTAAGACATTTTGTGGTGTTAGGGGCAAGTTGAGAAATTCTGGAGTGCTGGGGGCAAGTTGAGACATTCTGAGGTTTTGGGGACAAGTGGAGACATTTGGGGTGTTGAGGGCATTGTGAGACATTATGGGGTGTTTGGGGTACTGTGACAAATTTTTGACGTTGTATGAAGTTGTCGAGGTTGTGGGTGCCATTTTGAAGTAGAGTCTCCCCTTGCCCCATATGATCTTTGCAAGGTCACAACGTTAGACAAAGGTCAGTGGGGGTGCCCAAATAGGGTCGAATGAAGTTGTTGTAGCAGTGGGTTTGATTTGGTAAATAGAGTCTCACCTTGCCCCATTTGACCTTCGGACGGTCATAACTTTTGGCCTGCGTGTCACAGAACCATTTTGATCCTTGTTTCGAAATGCCGTAGTACGTACCTTTCCAACGATACCATGGTTGATAGGGGTTATCATAGACGAATTATTGACCTTTGACCCCACCCCCAGGGGGTGTGACTGAATTAGCCCATCTACGAACTCCCCAAGTTTTTTGACCCCAAGAACCGAAATCCGAAAACAGAATTCGAAAAAGTGCAATCGTTAGAAAGTTATCGCTCCGACGGACAGCCAGCCAGCCAGCCAGCCAGCATGACAGAGCATTCACATATAGGCTTCGCTACGCTAGCTTTAATAAACCAACGTTCATTCCTTGCTTTCCTAGTTAATTCAGTAGTTCTCATAACATGCAAAAGTGGAGTAGCCCTGTATCAAAGCCTGTGAGAATAGAATAGCATGCACGATAACTTATTGAACTCCTTGTTTTGTTTCTTAGGTTCCTTTTATAATACAACTAGAATTGGGTTAGGTTTCATCCGTCTGGCATTGGATGGAACTTCCACTGTTACTGTTAAACTTTAATTGGTGTGTCTGTCACTGTCTGTTGCTATTGTAAATTCCTCATACATCTAGGATTTATCTGTCAACTGAATCTGTAAAACAGGACAATGTTATACTACTCCAGAGCAATGGGTTTAATGGCAATGATTTGCAAAAACGATTCCTTTTGAGGAAAAGTTAGTAAAAGTAGGTAAAATAATTTTTTATGTAATCTACGGAGCAAATACACATACGTAGCATCGTCTATTCTATATTCTTTCTATCACTACAGCCTAGCCTCGCCTGGCTCTGCTCTCGCTGGATGAAGATGTTATGCTTAGAATTGTCAATTCTGTTTACAAGCTTTATTTTCATTGGATTTAGCTAGTTTGAATTATTCTATACTACTAGCCTACGGGGACCCGATTAAATCGGGTTATATAGTTCGTGTTCGATTTAAAACATTGGTGGCCGTCTCCGACGGCCGGCGAGAAGCTTACTTCTCCGCCATGTTAACAACCCAGTGTTTGCTGTTCTTTTCATCCCGTCCAGGTCCAGTAACCCCGCTCTTGTAGCAACCCCGCTCTTGTAGCAACCCGGTTCTCGTAGCAACCCTGCTGTTGTCGCAACCCCGCTCTTACAACAAGGCGACGTCGATTCTTGTTTATGGGAAGCTCGAATCTTTAATCAGAATTGAAATCGGACGAAAAGTCTAAGTGGAGTATGCAACTTTAAATTATTTTTATTGACAGTTTCTACTGAAGTAAGCTATTATGGAGGTGAAGAACAGCTAGAAAGTAGGTTAAAGATGATACAACAATGTTAAAACTAAAGGAAGGACTACTATGTAGAGCATTTTGTTGGTAGGTATAGTATCTAGTTGCATAGCATGTATCGGGTTAAACAGCATGTATTGCGTTGTCAGTTTAGTGTTAAGTAAGTTAGAACTTCCTGTTCCTCATAAAAACAAAGCCAATTCATCAACAAATTACACCGTTTTTTAGTTCATTGTTTAGCTTTTTGTATTCCAATTTCTCTTGATTTTTTCTTAACTCTTTCTGTCGACTACCTGATTAATTCAAATGCTCTATAGTTGGGCGATTAATGATACAATTTTCTAATATCATTAGTGCTTGATATATCCTATCATAAAGCACAAATCCAGTCAGTCAGTCGCTTACGATATGGTGATACATAAATAAGCTATAAAATAATATACGCACTGCTAAAACAGTTACAGTAGACTATAACTGAATTGCAAAAGCCAGCTTTTGATTTTATTATTATGCGTTACATAGCACACTAGCTCTGAGGTAGCATCGTAAGTCAACGGAAGACAGGAAATGAAAAATCAGGTAAGGCTTCCTGTGACAAAAATGAAGTCTGCATTCTACATAGCCCAGTTTTGCAGCTCAGCCTCTGTGTTACCAGTTCTTATCTTTTATCATATATTGTCTCAAAATTCTCGTAGCATGGGTGTTTTAAAATTCTTTGTTTCTTTCTTAAGTTACCAACTAATCTCCTTTAAAGAAATCAACCTTTTTATGCTTTGCATACACATGTAAACACATTCGTTTACAGTTAATGTGTAACCAGCGGTTTTATACTGTACAAGCAACGGTTACACACTTAAAGGATAGCTACAGCCTTGCGTTGAGTTTGCCTAAGTCTGCATGCTAGTAAAAAGGAATGATTAAAGTGTTTTATTGAATTATTTTAAATATCTTTGGAGGCTTTCTTTCACAATAATACAGCCCTGGCATAATAATCATCAACACTGGCACTCTTAAACAAGGCATAGAATGACACATTCTCCAATTGACTAACAGTTATACACCATATCAAATCCAGTCTTCCGATCAGTTCATATCAGTCATCAGTCATCACCAAAGATAATGGTAGTAACCCAAAACAATTCTACGAGGTATGGTTTACAACTTCATTCTTAGGACCCCATATCACTATAGTCAAGAGAATTTTAAACGACAAATTAAAAGTGAATCGACTGAATTATGTTGAGTGACTTTCTTTCCGAACTACGTGTGTGTTACTAAGTGCATTCCATTGATTGCTAAACAGAAGTCAAACATCCACGGCTTTGGCTGAGGTCAGAGGCACTTTAAATGGACACACTCAAGTAAAATTCTATACTATTGCGGTGTATGATATGTCATTTATTTATTTTAAAATCTAACAGGAATAAAGTTTGCCATAAAGAGTATCTACATCATCGGGGATGCCCTACAACCTTGTAATGGAGGGTACATAAACAAATATTCTGTATCTAAAAGGTCCAGATGACCTGAGATATGGCCATGGTCATACCATAATGTTAGTGGTACAAGATATGTAATAGGGCCTACGACATGACCTCATACTCAGCAGTAATTCAAGGCAAGCGACTATATGCATGCAGGCAGGGTTAATTTTTTAACCGGATCTTTGCCACATAAAGCCTAAGATCACTACTTATATAACCAAATCTAAAAAGTACCATCAAATCAGGCAGTTTCAAACTTCTCGTCTGGACTGAACTAACTTACTCAACTTTACTGTAATACGCCTTTATATTTTAATCACTGAGCAATAGGTAGAAAGAAATGCAACCCCATTTTCGAGACGGATAGACAGAGATTCTACGGCATCACAGACTTCTAGACTGTAAATGTAAAGTACTAAAGTGGGTCCTTATTGAGAAAATGAAGGGTTGAAGTAAAAAGCACTATTCTAGGGACTTTGTACCTGGCATTTCATCAATATCATCATCATGCTTCATGCGGGTGCATCGCCTCTGTCTGACTCGGTTTAACGTTTGGTCGGGCATAATGCATAAACAAAGTGAGGGCTATGAGAGATGTAGTTGGGCAGGGCTGTGAACGGTTGTGGAGTGTTCTTGAGAGGGAAATTGCGATGTTCAGTCAGTGGAAGGGTGCGATCTTGAGTAAGGGATATCGGTGCGAGTTGCAACTTTGTGTAAATAAATAGGCATTAGTTGGTGATTTGGTGGGGTTTCTGGGTTTCTTCTTATGCATTCGGAGTTCATGTGACGCTGTAGCGGACCAATAAGGGGGTGAAATGAAACATCATATCTATAAAGTTAGCCGACATTTTTGGCCGACAACGGTGTCGGAGTGCTAGTTTGTCGATTGATATCTTATCCTAACCCTACTTATACCCTGCATGTATGCTACACCTTTCGGAAGTCTTTTGTACACCTTCCCTTCTTGAAAGATTCCAAGCCCACGCCTCTCCTATTTGTGCTTTAATGAGTAAAATTAATTAAGGAATAATTTTTTTTTATTTACTGAATACAAAGAATACCCGTAAATTACTACGGTACATTACACTAGGAAGTAGTATTCTTAAGATTTAGAAATATGCTAAAATGCTTTGCTTAAACGATGAGGTTAATTTATTTCTGATTAAAAAATGCAAAAAAGGCAGTCCAGTCAACCAACTATGTAACTAGTTTCACGACCTTTCCCAGGGTTTTAACCTACCTCGTGGTCATACACGTGTAGGTAAAAACATGGATGATTTTATCCCACATTTTAAAGTCCCATTTTAACCATTACCGATGGACGCTTTACCATATTTCCATTTCCAGAAATAATTCCTTAAATGATTTTTTTTCAAAAACGCTTCATACAAGTAAACACACGGGAACTATAATTTTAACATGGAAAGCTATAGGGAACTAATATTCCCAAATGCACAGTAAATATGAATTCTTGACCTGAAAATAAAAACTTTTTTACAGTCATACCTACCTAACCTAACAAATGTACTCCGCCGACAGTACTACACAAGCAACCGTCGGCTACTTTAGCCTCTTTTTTACGAGAACAATCACAAAAAAAAACATCTCTACCCGTCTCAAATACACGAGGTTAGACTCTGGCAACCTTTAAATTTCAGGTGTTATGGGTTCGGAACTTCGGATTCAGAGTATTCCTGCTCTTCCTCAGGTTCCCAAGCGTCTTCACCCAGCCATTCCTTGACCTGTTTGACTGTAGGGAGGCTCAGGATGGCGGCCCGAGCCGTACTCACATGTCGACCCAACTCCCATCCCTTCCAGGTAATAAAAAATAATTGGGCCTCCTTCTCCTCTTAACTCGCACGGTTTCTATTTCACCTTTAACCCTGTCAACACTCCCGACAACTACTCACACAAACTTATTTTCTACCGACTTCAACTTCACACATTTCACGATTTCTCTAAAAAAAAAACTTGGCAATGTCCAAAGAATTTTAAAAATTAAAACAAAGTTTTAAAACAGTTTCTTTCGATTTTTTGGAAGTTTTGAAACATTTTAATTGGTTTTAAAAAAAATTTGACACGGGATTAGGAAGGGTAAAATTATAAAAATTGAATATTTTGTGTAGTTTTTTTAAATTTTTGAAAAGGTTAAACAAATGTTTGGAGAAGGACGGTTTTTATTTCACCTTTAACCGTGTAAACCTTCCCAATAACTATCTACTATTGCAAAGTTATTTTCTACGGTCTCCCTCCAACTTCACCAATTTATTTATCCATTTCCCAAAATGTTGGCAGCAATGTCGAAAGAATTTTAAAATAAAGTTAAAAAACAGTTTCTTTCAAAGGATTTGGTGTAATTTTTTGAAGTTTTGGAATATTCCAATTAAGGTTTCAATTTTTTTTCACACTTTTTAGAAATGTTTAGGGTAAAATTATAAAAATTGGTTTTTTTTTGTTAATTTTGTTTCCATTTTTGGAAAAGGTTAAACAAATGTTTGGAGAAGAGGAAATGTAAGAATTGAATGGGAATTGGGGGAGAGTTATCGTTAATTTGAGTTGTTTGTTGTTGTTTTTTTTATAGGAGAGGAATCTGAGCTTAGAACAACCAGTTAAAATCGGTCGTTCTGTAGCTCGAGCTCGACCTGGGGGGAATAACGCCATATTTGATTGTAAAGTATTGTCCCGAAATCATGCCTTATTGTGGCATGAGAATGGAAAAGTAAGGCACCAATTATAAGGACTAATTAGTAGTTTATAAAGTAAAGTATTTGGGGGTTTAATTGTTTTTTTTTGTTTCCATGACTACAGTTTTTCCTGCAAGACACGAAAAGCAGTAATGGCACTTTTGTAAACAACCAAAGACTTAGCAAAAGCTCGGAAGAATCTTCACCTAGAGAAGTTTGTTCCGGAGATATTGTCCAATTTGGGGTGGATGTGATGGAAGTTAACAAAAAATGTGAGTGTATGTTAATCGTTTTGTGTTCTTTCTAGCGGTTATCACACTTTTTTGGCTTTAAAAACTGGAGTACAGAAGTTTTGATGATGGTTGAGCTGATTTTTATTTTATTTTAGTGACCCATGGATGCATCGTGGCTAATCTTCAGCTTTTCCTGCCGGATGGGAAAGAAGCAAAAGCTAGGTAAACTTTGGAGTTGTAATAAATTGTATTATTTTAAGGTGGCGTGGTGTAGGATATTTATTAATTGATGGTTCTATTTTAATAGTTCATCTACATCTTTACCTGAAACAACTCCTTCGACTTCACTGCAGGAAATTTACCAATTACACCAATTTATTAGGGTCAGTGATGTATTCTTATTGATTTGTTATTCTTATTGGAATTTGAAAGAGTTTTGAGCCGTTTTTAATAGATTGTGATTAAATGGATTTTAGGATGCAATTCATAAAGAGCAGTTGATAGAAAACAAATTAGCAGCAATCAATAAACTCGTATCGGCAACGAAAGATTCAATGGGAGTCAGTTGGAAGTCTTTAATTGAGGAGGACCGCTTGTTAACTCGCATTGATATTTTAGAAAGACAAGTTCAAGTCTCACATAAAGTAATGTCGGTTTTTTAAATATGAGAACGGTTAAGATTGTATGGAATACCTTTTTTCACCTTCTAAAATTAACATTTCTTACATTAATAGAGCATTACTGATGAAAAATTAAAAGAAGAAGTCACCCAACTGCACGAAGATAAGGAAAAGTACCAACATATAGCCAAAGAAGCTCTTCGAAAAGCTATGCATGAAAAGATGGAAGTTGTCAAGAAATATCACGATCTTGAGCGGTGAGGGATTATGGTTTAAAATAATTTGTCGCTGTTATGTTAACCGAAGTGGTAAATAAATATTTATTGCAATTGATTTTTTTTCAGAAACCTAATGAATACTGAAGATGAAAAACATTTATTGAAAGAAATGTGTGAAAAGAATTGTCAGGAACTGAAAAAACTTGCAGAAAAGTATGAACGAGCTGAGTCAAAGTCTAAGGAGTTAGCGGAAGAAATTGAAGAATCGTCTACTAAGTACAAAGAAGAAGTTGAAATGTTAAATCAAAAGTTAAGGGATAATGAAGAGCAGATGATGGACCGATCAAAAGTCATGGAATTGTTCGCAAGTAGAATGGACACGAAGACAGCCACCGCGCTCTTATCCTCATATCCTGTAGAGGCGCACAATATGGAAGATTTGAAAATAATCCTACCAGAAAATGATAGTAATAAATTGTTAGAAAACGAAGATTGTAATGAGGATGAAAAGACGAAAAATTCAATCTTAGACAGCATTATCACTCAAACTTGTAAAGCCTTTTTTTGTTACTTATTTAGTTTTGATTCGATAATATTGTATTTAAATGTGTTTTTTTTCGGAATACAGCTGAAATGGAAAGTCTTAAGGGTCAACTTGTCATTGCTGAGTGTGAGAAGAAGGAAATACAGTCAAGATTAGTCCAAATGCTGAGTAAGTACATCTAGTTATAAATTTATCGTCGGCTGCAATACAGCACTACATTGAATGATTATTACCCTTTGTTGGAATTTAATATTTCGTTTTCAACGTAGACTTATTTGAAGACCTCAAGGCTGTATCCAACAAAGTTCAAGTGTCCGAATATTTATCCGAGTTAATTGCAAAAGTCGACATGGAAATTCATCAAATTAAGAACTTTATTAATGGAGATGATGAGTTAAAAAATAGTTATAGTATACGAGAAGAGGTATTTTTGATAAAAATATATCAAAACTTTTCAGTAAACGTATTTATTGGTGGCGATTGGTAATTGGTCTTGTTTTTATTTTAAGATGCAGCAATTGAAAGGCGATAATCATGTAAACCGTCGCAATTCTGACGGGGAATTTGGCCTTGAAAGTGAGTTAAATATCAGAGTAGCCTTGCTGATAATATCGTTTTTACTTTACTACCCTAAATCTTCTTCCATATGATACGTCAAATAATAACTTTCTTCTGGGATATTTTACCTGGCAAAATGGGGCGGAAGGGTAATCGAAGGGCCTTTCCCTGTTGTAAGAAGCTACTATCATTTAAAACATTAAGTTAGGTGTATAGACAAGGGTGGCATATGGAAGGGAATCTAGGGTACGTATGATCATCATCTCGTCATATTTGTACTATCAATTATAATGTAAACTTAATTGAATGGAAGTAATATTTTGTCCGTGAGAAGGGCTTGCAATCTAACCTCTATGATATGACAATAAGAGGAACTTTTTGTGTGGGGTTTTGGTGTAGTTAGTTAATGATTACCCGTTGTTAGTCTTTGCATGCATTGGTTTATTGAATTATATTTTGCTTATCCTTTACCGTGTAGAAAGTTTGGGAATGATTTTGGCTTCGGATTTTGGTTATAACGAATGTAAACTTCTGATACTACGAGGTTTGATTTCTATTTTTTTAATTTCTTGTGCAATCCATGTAGGTATGTTCTGCGCTTTGTCCTCATACAGAACAGCGCTGTTATTGCAAATATTGTTTTTGTGGCAAGCATATGTGTTTACCGTGCTAATTGATTTTAAAGGATGTGTTGCAAGTTTTGTCTTAACCGTTAATTATTTTTTGAGGAATCGTAATAATCGTATCGTTGATTGTCTAAATCAGTGTTAAGTGTAGCAAAATGATAGCTTGTACTTTAAAGTATTCATTGTGTATAAAATGTTTTAAACGCTTGGTATTTCCCCGTTTAGAGCTTCTAGAAGAGTCTAGAGAAACTATAAAAACCCTCCAGATGGATAATACCACTTCGAAACGTTTAAGTGAAAGTTTGCAAGAGAAATTTAATAACTGTGCCATTGGTTTGGAGGTAATTCAGTTTCGAAATGTTTATTGAATTGTAACATCATGTGTATGCATCAATTATTTAAATACGCCGTATCCTTTTTAGCATTATAAACGGGAGGTGGAAACCTTATCTCAATCAAACTCCCAACTGCAATCTCAAGCAAGCTACCTACAAGAAAAACTAAACTTGTCAGAGAAATGTTCTGAAGAAAATCGTATTACGCTGGAAATGCAATCTACAGTCATTAAAGCAAACGAGCGTCTTATCGAAGATTTAAAACGTTAGAATTTGCTAAGCATATAATCACAATAGCATGAGGAAGGGAAATTTTGAGTTTTATAAAATGTATTAATTGGGTTTCTTTAAAACAGTTGAGGTTAGTGCCTTGAAAGATTTGATAGAAGCTCGAGAAGAAAAATTCTCCAATATATCGTCCAAGTTGAATGATCTCAGTGTTATGAAACCCGAACCAAAAGTTTTGGAAATAGCTTGTCAAACTGTTGAGGAGATTCTCTCTGTCCACAAAGCTACCATTCATGGTGCATTGAACACGTAAGTCGTCTATTTTAAAACCCTCAACGCGTATAATTAAGTAATTTCAAACATAATATGTATATCCTAGTATCCTTATCAGTTTAGAAAACTCCTGTGCCAGCTATTCACCCCTTGCAGAAACCAGCTGTAATGGAACACCCATCGGGCTTAGAGAGAAGGTGGGGATTTATGTAGTATTTTTATTTAAAGTTTTTATAAGGGATTTATTATGATTGAGATGGAACTTATTGAATCACTTTTCAACTAGCTGCTGCAAACGGAAGAAGAGTTAGCAGTATTCAAAGAACGTTATAGCGAGTCCAAGGAGGAGTGTATAAATCTGACGAGGAAAGTGTCAGACATGATGAAAGACCAGCAGAGTCTTGCTGATCAGTCAAAATTGGTGAGGGTGTTGTAATATAAGTGCTTTTTGCAACGACATAGCGGATACTTTCTGTCTTTACTACTACTACTGCTTCTGAGCTAAATAGTAGTTACTATGTTTCTAGTTTTCGTTTCCCTGTGAGTGTTAGTCTAACATTTAATATTCATTTTATCAGAGTAAGCTTAGATTTAGCTAACAGGGAGAGGGTTAACATGGGGAATCAAACTGTAATACTTACATACGCTTTACTTCAGCAACAGCAAGGACAATATCTTCCAGTTGACAAATTACTCAACTATCAGTAGTTTATTAATCCTCCCACAGGTTACCAGTAGAATTTTAATGCTTCATCTTTAACTTGAACCAAAAACGCTGTCCTTCCTTTTATGATTGAAAGGCTGATTACTTAAGTTTTAATAGTTGCCTTCCTTTTTATTATTTATGTTTGTAAAGTAGCAATATGTTTTGTCTCTTTTGGTTTGTACTCAAGTGTGCTAGTATCTTATTTTGATTTTGCTTTTATTTTTTGACAGATTCAGATGCGATTCGTTGTACCGATTATTATTCTTATTCTCGCAATCTTAATTGCCTTCCACCCATCATCTTGAGCAAGCGGATGTTCCTAAGTTCTCCTTGATGCCGAAGAACAATGATTTTAAAGAAAAATTGATGCTTATTCTTTTCCAATTCATATTAACCGATTAGTATGCAGTCAGTCAGATGAGCCTGTGTATAAATTCTAAAATCAAATCAGTACCAGTTATTATGTCTCTACTTCAGTAACTTTAACTTACTACGGCAGTGAAATTAATCTTGTTTTATGCTCCCCTACTATGATTTAGTAGTCTTAGTCTTCCTGAGTAAGATTGAAACGAGCTAGAACGCTGGCACAGGCCCGCTTGAGCTAATTATTGTGAAATGAATCTAACAATGAGCGATAAGACTGTTTCAATTTTGTCCTGCATTTCTTTGTAATTTATTATAAACGATTCCAGGCATTTTATTGTTGCTCTCTTCCGTTCATCATCCTCTTCATCGCCATCATGATGGCCTTCTACCCAAGTATTTCTATACTGACGGCAACCCAGGAATGAATGACTATTTGATATCGCAAATACAAGTAGAAGAAAAGGTTGAACTACTTCAACTTCAACTGAATTTCATCTTCAGTGCGGGTTGCCAAACAATGTTGCAAATAAACCCATTAGCCAAGTCAGTCTACCTCTCCCTACCAGGTTTTAACCCACAAGTGACCCTTTTGATACCTGCGATGCAACTATAATAAATTGATGTACCACTCCAGCAGAATTTGTAACGTTTTGAATAGTGCTAAAGTGAATGAATGTTGGAATGGAACCAGTCAGTCAAGTCAGCCTACCTCCGTTTTTAACTTTCCACGCATTGTTCGTGAAGAGTAGGAAAGCCATACTATAATTATTATTTACAGGTATAAGGTACACGTCGCTAATAGTTAGTTAGCATTTGCTTGGACTTCTTTAGAGCAAGGACAGCTAATGCTAAAGAAATATTTTGGACCACCATAACCATCATAAAGCTGTATGATTTATGCAAGCAAGCGTTGTATTGTAAACAAAACTTACTGCGCGTTCATTAACTTATATAAATATGTACATGTGTTCTATTTAATATTCCTTGTCACAGTAGCAGCGCAGTGATTCATTCTCGTCGGCTTAAGAATGAATCCCTGCTGGTTTGTATTCTACGTATTTAAATTAATGTTAAATAGCTTGTATGGACTTAACTGTCCAACGAGAGTGCAGTAAGCGTTACACAATGATATGAAAAGTATATAGTATAAGCAGATTCTTACTGTATTGTGAAGTCTCCTAATCAAACTTGGCTTTAGTTGCCTTTGGATTTATGAAGAATAAAATGTGATGTTTTTAATTCGTGCGATGATAATATGCGATGTGTTGTGAGTAATAATATAATTTTTGACACATGATTTCATATATTATATGTTCTTAAACGTTCATGGACGTAATTAGCCCCCTAGATCTCCTAATGGTCCAGTTCACGTGGACTATCGATTAAAAGCTGCCATTTGGAATCCCATTTAAAACGACGTATTGCAAATGCAAATTTAAATAGACAAACAGATGACAGACATACATCCATCCGGAAACCAAATTTGACTGCATTTTATTTATATGAGTAGAAGGATTTTAAGTAAAGTTCAGTTTTCTTTGGGGCTTATTCGACTTTTCTAAACAACAGTAACGTTCTGCGATGAAGTCTTTCTTGAGTGACTCCACAAAATGTATGCAAAATGTATGCATAAAGTACATGAGGTAAAATAC
The DNA here is from genome assembly GCA_034682405.1 of Hydroisotoma schaefferi. Taxonomy (NCBI): domain Eukaryota; kingdom Metazoa; phylum Arthropoda; class Collembola; order Entomobryomorpha; family Isotomidae; genus Hydroisotoma; species Hydroisotoma schaefferi. The sequence continues at coordinate 1,493 of JAQFZX010002099.1, read as the reverse complement.
ACTAATTAAAAGCTAAATTCAGGTAGAAAGTAGCTTTCTTTTACATACTCATCCTTGTAATTTTACTACGACTATGCAGTTGTTTTCACTTCAAACTGCATTAGTTTTCACCTTTTTGATTTCGTTCTAGAATCTCAGAAGTTTCAATCTTGACTTTTGACAAAAATGAATAAACCCAAACCAGCATTAAGGTACGTGGGACTTTATTAAACCAAGGATGTTATTGGACGCTGTTGAGAATTTAAGCAACCGCAAACCATTGGCTGTGGCATGGTATCAGATATCAAAGAAATATGCAGCAAAATCCTTCAGTTATCTTTAAATCTTGCTTGCCTTAGCTTACGATATCTCCTTACAGAGTGAAATTTGGAATGAGGATTTTATTCTAATTTCAACGAATCTATTTACTAGGTTATAAATGGTAATTGCATCCCCACCTTCCCGTCCTCACTTCGTGGTTTGTCTTGGCATGGATATTTCATGTTCTCCACAAATGAACGGTTCAAGTCATGCATACCAATTGAATTTTAAGCTGGAAAAAACCCAAAGCTTCCCGTTGTATTTTTCTACATTCTTTCCTTGGCCATAGTCCTCGATGGCTTCTATCACGTTCCATGAATTCTATCCAGGAGGATCCTGCCTTAACTTTATGAATTACCATGCCAGCCGACCAAAAACCAACAAACCAAGCTCCAGGCAGCCGACAATTGGGCTGGACTATGAAGATCAACTATGCATGCATTCTAGGCAAACGATCAAAACTAGGATATTGCTTCTGCTCTCATGCTTTCTCTTTGTTACTCTAAGGGAAAGTTTACTTTTGTTTTCTTGGTTAGCTCTTATTCTTCCCTTGCCTTGTTGGAATAAAAAGTGTCACAAACAGGAAAACAAAGAACAGTAATAACCGAGAGTTTGTCAGAAACGCAAGGCTTATGCGATTTCCGGAACATCCTTCCTACCAAAGTGCTCGTAATTCCGCTACACGGAGTGGTTTTAGAACTTTGTGCTAAGCAGCTAAAATAAATCATAACATTCATGTTGGCTGGCTTTCTGAATAGCTTCAAGTGTAGCATTCCTTTCTTGGAATTTATAAGCACATTAATTTCATGTTAAAACTTTTTTAAAACTAATTCTTAACCCTGGACAGGTCAGGTAGGTATTAGACACTCATGTTCAAGTTGAATTTCTAGTGAAGCAGATTAATTGGTTAGTTTAGTTGGGGTTAGGAAGCAGCGAATCTTCTGAAAAGATGGAAAGTAAGTCAAACTGATTGAAATGTATGAAGCTTTCTATGAACTGTTTTCTGAACATTAGTTTTGATCAAGTTGAAAGTTATATTGGGTCTCCGTTAGCTGTTAGTTAGTCTAACTGAGATAAACTAAGCAACATCTTCCAACTGTAAACGCCTATTCTTCTGCAATTTTGGGCTCCTGAGTTTCTAGCTTCTCCCTTTGTTGTGAATTATGGTCCTTCACTTTAACTTTCCGTGTGCT
>JAQFZX010002098.1:0-21967 GCA_034682405.1 Hydroisotoma schaefferi | reverse complement strand
TGGGGGTTTCATTGGGTTAGTTTGGAGTCAAAGGTTTCATGAGTCAGGGTTATGGGGGTTTCATTGGGTTAGTTTGGGGTCAAACGTTTTAGGCGTCGGGTTAAGCTAGGCCTTATGGGTTTTATTATGCTAAACATATTAATAAAACTTGTAGTAAAACCCCGAGGTCCGGGTAATAAAAATGGTGGGTGAAGTATTCGCACTTTGACCTCACGGTGTATATTTTCTACTTCCATCTATTGTATAAAGAGTTACCTGGAGAGGGTCAGAGGTCGACTGAGTTTGATAAGTGCAATATCATGATAGCTGCTGGGAGGATTGTATTCCGGATGAACCCAAGTCCCAGCCACTTCAACTAGGATTCTTGAGTTTGCAGTTTTATTGGACAGAGTTATATCTCCAATTAATAATTTTATCGGCAATCCCCTAAAAATATACAATAAAGTATACTTCTCACTTTCCTAATTACTACTAGCAGCATGAGGCATTGTATCCTACTGACATATGCTGGATTGAGACAAAGAGTAGCAATTTTATGCAAATCAATTACCCAACTGGATGAACAACAATAGCAAAAAGAACCCAGTAATAATAAAAGGCCCAAAGAACCAGTTTGATTAAAGGTAAAAATGTTGTTGGCCTTCGATTCATGATTTTAGCAGAATCCAAGTAAACAGTAAATGGTTCCATAATAAATATCAAGTATGGATCTCTCTTTATCCAGATCTTCCAATATATTTTACAAGATTAAGTCATGCGATGGAGAAGTGTGTGATAAAAATATAAAATAATGACGACCCATCATCAGTATTTCGTTTTAATTTTTATAATATTATTGAGCCTCAAGTCCACACTCCAGAATGCCATTTCTATTGAAGGTAAGATTGATGGAAAAATATTGCTAAATTGATCATTGAGCTTGGAAAAAGTAAGAAAGTATAACTTTCTGGCAGAGATACAAAATAAAATATAAATTTTGATGCTAATTTTAGGAGACCGAATCCGGAGACAGATAGTACCCGTGTCGTTCAAGCATTGTCCTCGGGGTCAGAGGTTAGACGCTTTTTCAAGATGCGTCAAGGACAGAAGTTGGAAACCGTATGGAGGAAAGGTATTACGGATTCCTACATCAAGTACGGAAATAACAACAAGTGCTACTGATAGTACTACTACTACAGATAGGACAATCGAGTTTCAGTTTACGGATTCTAAAGTTGAAAAAATCTCAAACACTGATAACTCCGGTGACCTGACACAACTACTGCAGACTACTACAGTCACGGACCCAATCCCCACGGCTGAAACCCCAGTTGACCTTACACAACTTCCGCAGACCTCTACGGTCACGGACCCAATCCTCGCGGCTCAAACCCCGGTTGACCTTACACAACTTCCGCAGACCTCTACGGTCACGGCACCAATCCCCTCGGCTGAAACCCCAGTTGACCTTACACAACTTCCGCAGACCTCTACGGTCACGGAACCAATCCCCTCGGCTGAAACCCCAGTTGACCTTACACAACTTCCGCAGACCACTACATTGATGGACTCAATCCTCACGGCTGAAACACCGGGTGACCTTATAACACTCCCTACAGCAACTGGGAACACGGTCACGGAGGAAATGGCATGGACCACACGAATACCAGTTGACGAAAACGACAAGACTACTATTCCTATTCCTGAGGATACTTCATTTGACCAAAATTATAAACCAACTACAAGCAAACCTACATCCATAATTTCCGAATTAAAAAATGAAAATATTAATCCAGAAGTCATTACAGGAGTGGCCAATGTCCAGAATGAAATACAACAACTCGGAGGACCTGGACCACACCCCCACGACCCTACTGACGATACTCATCCCAATTGTTTTAAAAAAGAGGAAGAACTTTTAAGGAAAAGTGCATATGAAGATTATGAGTATTAATATTTAGTTTCAAGGATAGAAAACATAGCCTCCCACCCATATATTGTAAATTACATTTCATAATGAATAGAAAAACTTACGCTGCAGGATTGTTAATGCAATGAGCAGCTGAAAAATTAATAAATAAAAGATAATTACTGTTAAACTTGATATAAAGAACTAATATTTGTTACCCCGAGGGTTAAAAAATAACCTGTAAGAACAAAGTTTTCACTAATAAGGGATCCCCCACAGCGCCACGGAGTTCTGGAAATATTATACCCAATAGCCACCTATTCAGAATTAATACAAAGATTAAACGTTAATTATAGAGATAACCGTAAAACCTTAATTGTCGTATTTCCATGTTTAATTCCACTGGGGGATTAAAAAATCACCGTTAGGTTTTAATGTTAACATGTAAAACGGTAGGGGAATTATTTAAAGGGGGAATTAAAACCGGAAATACATTTCTTTAATTTAATAAATTAATAAAGGTGATGACCATATGGGGCAGTTCTCCAACTATAGCGGGTCGTCCATCCGAAATTAACGGGTTAAGATTTGCACTGCAATGAACCACACCCTTATTGTTACCCCCTTCCTCTTCATCATCAATAAACCCTGGGGGGAGGAGGGGGACTGGACCACTCTTCTTCCTTAGGATATCCACATATTTACTGCACACTACAGAGGTCACACTACAGGTCAAAGGGTCCTTTAAGGTCAAGGTCAATAGTTAATTAATTATAGAAGGCTTACTAATGGAACTTATACGCGTCTCAGCTAAACAGCAGACAGAGGACTTTGTTCCCTTTCCACTTGACCCATCTTCATCCTCCTGAACACACAAAAACATCCAAATGAATGTCATTATTGCATGAATAATTGTTTTAGAAATAGTTTGACCAAAAAACCTTGCAAAGTTGGAGATCTGACTTCCCTGACCTTAGGTCAGAGAGGGCGGAGGGGCATGAGTGGATCTTTCTACAGACACCCTTGTACCCCTTCCATAATTCACAACTACCTAAGGAATATTTACAAAATTATTTTTAGAATAGGTCAGTTCAGACTCCAACCAATATTAAATAAAAATGGTAGTAAACTGCAGATTATAGAGCAGTTTATGAAGGAATAGTAAACCGGAAAGGGGCCTACGCACCTTTGCTCACTACAGCTTCTCCGTTAGTAGGTTCCATGTAAAAGTTAAGTAATAATACAAATAGAATATATTTACACATTTTATAAATCACATAAGAAAGAATCTAGCTACTCCTATACTTTGTGTGTGTGAAGTTGTTACAGAGAGAGAGTGATTATTGTTGCAATGTAGTTGTCTGAGTCTGAGGTACAACTGAATCTGGTAAGAATACCTGTAATAATAAATTCTAAGGTCATCCTTTAGGAACTACCGCCTTTGTTATCTAATTAACGTTCCTACAGGTAGTACACCATTGAGAATAATCCATCCAATTACTCATAAAACAATGGATAAAAGCTAAACTAATGTTGAGACAACTCAGTTTATGTCTCTAAGAGAATCCATGCATGCATGCATCCTTCAGGAAATTAAATACGCCCAAATTAATTTTAAACGTTTTCAAATCTGTTGTCAAGTCTGCTATATTGGTTAAAATTAAATGGTCAGAGAGCAAGGGACTTGGAGGTAACTTTTTTGGTAAGATGTGTGTTTGTGTCTACTCAGTTCCATTTATTGCTACAGAAAGTGTTGAAAATGCAGAGGATTTATTAAATTTTAATTCGTGATGTTTAGCTAGTTGTTAGTGGGCAGAGCATACCTTTTATTATGGGAGGGAATACAAGCCCGTAACTTGCCTTTCTTGGCCCGGCCGGTCGACACAAATGCTACTTCGAAAAAAATTCAGTAAATATATTTTTGAGGCAGAAAGTGTGAGGGGAGAGTTTTTTTGGACCCATTTTGATATTTTGAACTATTAGGAATGAGCTGTGATATTAAAGCTGGAGGTTTTAGCTTTCAAAATAAGTCAGAACTTAGAAATGTTGAATAAAAGGTTTCTCTGGCTCTGGGCAGAGATCATCAATTAAGGAAACATAGTCCATTCTTTTAAATATTTCTCAGCCTAAAAGTGTCTGATTTCTAAAAAATATTCAGACTTCTGATTGCTGCAAGTTAAACGGAGCTTTCGTATCCTATTCGGTATTCATCTCGGCCACAGTATGTGTCATCATATCATGGCATACTATCCGGCAATATATTTTCAGTGAAACCAGTTCAAGGTTCACAAATGGATTCCCTAAAAGCTCTTGTAAATGCAGAGTAAAAGATTATGTTGGAATATATAGATACAAAGACGTTGAAATAGGAGTTCATTCAATCTAAAATAATTACGTAACATTTAACACGTACTATTAGGTTATCTAAGTTAACTATATTTAAACAGAAACTTATAAACATTTTACCTAACCTCAGTTGACCAGTCCCTTGACTTCTATGCTATGATAGGATTTTTTTATCTGTTCTTTATTAAAATCTTAAGCAAATCTGCGAATATGCTACGTTTAGTTTCCCCGTTTTACCTGACTTCACCTCCAATCTTGACTCTTAGTTCTTAATCTCCAATGTCCAAGCTTTTGCTCACTTTGAGCCCAGAAATCAAGGGACTTCTATCTCACTCAACTCATTCATGTCTTGTACTCCGGTCGGTCAAGTCACCGTCAGTCATTCAGTCTCCAATGTAAGCATTATTATTACAACAATATTATATGTAAGCTGTTATTTACCCGTTAGTTACTGCATAAACTCTGACTTTTGTAATACCTTTATACACTGTATCTTCTAAATTCTTTATTTATCATATCACGCAGAAATACAACTGTTAAATTAGTATAAAGTTGGAGGAGGACATGAAGAGTTGTCACAGGCACAACTGCCACGATAGTCGCAATAACCTCTATCTTCACAGAATATCAAATCATCCGGACATTCTAAAGGATTACGTTGACAGGTTTCAGGAAAACATTCGCAAACGTTGAATAATTGACAGTCACAAGGGTCAACGAACGAACCGTCTTCTGTACATGTGAAGTCACTATGTCTAATCGTTGTTGTTGGGGGAGTGGGAGTAGTTGTAGGAGTAGTCGTGGGAGTTGTCGTGGGAGTAGTTGTAGGAGTAGTTGTAGGAGTTGTCGTGGGAGTAGTCGTGGGAGTAGTTGTAGGAGTTGTCGTGGAAGTAGTTGTAGGAGTTGTCGTGGGAGTAGTCGTGGGAGTTGTCGGGGGAGTATTTGTAGGAGTTGTCGTGGGAGTAGTCGTGGGAGTTGTCGTGGGAGTAGCTGTAGGGGTTGTCGTGGGAGTAGTTGTAGGAGTAGTCGTGGGAGTAGTTGTAGGAGTAGTCGTGGGAGTAGTCGTGGGAGTTGTCGTGGGAGAAGTTGTAGGAGTTGTCGTGGGAGTAGTTGTAGGAGTAGTCGCGGGAGTTGTCGTGGGAGTAGTTGTAGGAGTAGTCGTGGGAGTAGTTGTGGGAGTTGTTGTGGTTATGGCTGTGGTCGTGGTCCTGGCAGTTGTCCTGGGAGTAGTTGTGGGAATAGGTGTGTTTGTATTACTTCTAATCCAGGTTATGAAGTACGGAACGTTTGTATAAGTTCCGGACGCAGTGCTGCTGCCGCAGTGACCTGTTAATAAAAATTTACATACCTTACGGTTACAATTAATGAACTAACAAGCAACCAACAGTCATTATCCTTCAGTAAATCTTTTTAAACATCAAAAAGAAGAGTTTTAATGCTGGATATAGTTCATCTACCTTGTATTGCAATTCCAACCAAAGTCCTTCCAGAATGCAAGGCGGCACCATGATCCCCTCTACTAAAATGCACTCCATTCCCTCCAGCACAAATATTTCCTTCGTTAATTGAAGAATCCCATTCAGCCCTGCATACACTCTGGGATGCTAACGTAACGGTTACTTTCTGCAGTGTTGAATGCCAAGATAAGGCACTGCAGGTCTGACCCCAACCGGCAATCACCAAGTTTGTAACCGGAGAGAAATCTGGTTCCGGAAGAACTGCAGCAGCCACATATTGGTTGAGAGTCAACGGACTGCTTAGTTTCATCAGAGCCACATTGTTTTGGAAGTCGGCACTTTAATTGATAAAATGATGGTAAAGTTAGCAAATCATGCCACACACACGTTCATACTCAAGCTAGTAAACTTACGAATAGTTGGGATGAATGAGGATTTGAGAAACGGATCGAGTCTGCTCACTTCCCTCTGTTACATCTATATTATGTTCTCCGGCCAAAACTGTCCATCTGGCCGCCGGACCGTATCCTGTACACAATGCCTATACCAACCAAGATTTAATTTTAGTCTGATTCTACAAACGTTTGCTTTTTAGACTGGGATTCTAGGACGTCAGCATCATTTCTAGAAAGGTTTAAGTAAACAACTTACGCTCGTAACAATCCATTCAGCGTTTATAATTGAGCCAGCACAAAACAGAGAATTGTCCAATTTGAGTAATACGATCCATGGGAACTCTCCACGGGTGGCCGCACTTCCTCCAACTATCCTACCTTTTATTACATATTAAATTTAGTATACAGACACAGTTTTTAGCATAATTTATACAGTTTTGGTGTGTTTGACTACTTGAGTTCATGTTTTGGATCTCCATAGGGTTGAATTGTCTAGTCTGAATCATCCGTTGTTCATTTGACCCCGCGTGGCTTCCCATGACTCCAAGAAGAGCAAGGGTCAATGTCACCAGAAAGTTTGTAATCGGTTCTGATAAATATTTAAATGAGAATTACTCTGTAGCATGACGACAGTAAATAGGGTGGAAGAGCCTACGTCAGAAAAAAGGGATGGGGGTGTGGTTGGATAACAAATATCGAACCAAACGCAAACAAAATTATGTTTAAAAGAGACAAACGACGATAAATGTTGCAGCGGAGCTCTAAAATTGGCTGTACTCGGAAGTTTTTTCTTACGCATTTTGGAGTTTTGCAGTTTCTGTTGGAAGGATTTTCAGTTTGTGGTGTTTCCAGTCCGTCCGTCCAACTGAATAATGAAGAGTGTTTAGCAATTAATGAAATTACCAGGTATTTATATGAGCAAAAATGTATTTGATCATCATCCCATGTAAATTCTACGTTATCACAATCAGGTAAATAGACGTCAGTCAATTAACCTCGAGTGGCCTCGGAGTGTCCGCGAAGGTTTATGTCAACTCCAAATCACGCATTGTCCTGTCCATCAATCAACATGATACGATAACAGGATAAGTTGTAGTGGTACTTGAGTAATAAAATGAATACTTGATTGGGCAGGGAATATGGATTGACAAAATGAATGTGAAATAAACCCTTATGTGGATCAGAAATTTTAGAAATTCTACGCTATTTTTAAAACTATTTCAGTTAGGAATTTGGAGTATCCACAAGGCTTATCCAGATGCCCGTAAGACCTTTTTGACCTGATTTCCACCTACTGTTATAAATCCAATAGTGTAGTGAAAGAATTGTTGTCGAATTGAGCAAGGATAGCTCGTATCCATTTTGGAGTTGTATTATTTTGAAAGCTTTGAGTCTCGGTGGAGAGATTTTATTTACAGGATGTATTTGTGTGCACGAAGATAGCAGTAATTGGTTACGATATGATAATGGAATGAAATCATAATTTAATCAAGGAAAATGATTTTTGGCCATGGCTTATTTCACCAGTCTTTTTATGCTGCATTCCAACAAGAATGTGAATTAATGCAAAGCTAAATCATTACAATGGTTAAAAGTTGAGCTTCATATCAAGGAGGATACGCAATCTTTAATGAAAATAGTCCGAACGTCAGAGAATATTTCATCAGAGGACGTCTAATGTTCTGTGATTACAGATACACTTCAATAGATTTTGTATCCAGAGTGTACACCTTCTAATTGAAATGTGTAAATGAGGATCAGATGCAAGGGTTAAGTCTTAGATCTGATCAAGCCTGGGTCGACCGTGTTATTCCGGCCATGACAACATCCACCTCGGACTTAAGGGTCGTCAATCACGCAGTACCCCTGGGGGTTGGCTGGGTCGACCGTGCCCCCACACGACCTGTGTGGGGGCAGCTCAAGGCCCCTTAAGGGTCCATGATCGTTAAGGAAACTTCCGGTCCAACATAGGGAATTACATGTTATAAAGGGCCATTTTTGAACCCGAATGTTGAGAGGGTTATCGTAGAATAAACACTTTAGTGCCATTCGATAGGAAATTTTCTCAAGCAGGGTTTGCTAATAATCATTAAGTTTGATTTGATACATGTCAGATAAAAGCTCATAAGTCTAAAATAAGCACAAATCATCCCCTGCTTTTTAGGATTCATTCATATTTTGTATGCAACCAATGCTTTGCTGAGATTTTAGACATTATCCTGCCCTCAACTAAGACATTTGTAACCGAACGCTGGAAGTTTCATAATTTTACATTGCGCCATATTCCTAGCATTCCTGCTCAAAAATTGGAAATTTGATAAAAAGTGACATTTTGTAGTAACTTTAACTAATATGAATAAAAATACGTCATCTTTGCACAACCATTATACACGCATTCGACGATATCGCTCATGTGTGGTTGTTTTTTTATTTTTTGCAAATATATGATGATAAAATGAATGCCTGCCAAAAAAATGAAAACCGGGTGGGTCACTACCCTATCTTTTACTTCTGCCCTTTTAATACCGCCGTTTAAAAATTGATCATTTGTTTAAGGAATTTCTTCATTATAATTTCAATAGTAATAAAATATTTTCCATAAACTAATCTTCGCTAAACTTGCTTACTTTCTGGAACCTACATTACGAGTATCTGGATTTCAACAATTTCACGTAAGGGTTTTCGAAGCGTTCAGTTCATTTGACCAACGTCTTATCGCACAATTATCTTTGATTTTAAATATTATAAATTATGAATTTTTTTAGAATGGGAAGCAATAAAAACAAAGGCAAAAAGTCGAGTTCTTACAGCACGATCACGATCTGTAGCAAAACGTGAATCAAATTGGGTTTAGCAGAAACGAATTGTCATCTCAGTTCAATCGTTGCAGGATATAGTGGCCACAATTACTAAGCACGCTAATAAATGCAAACACAGTCAATTTTCTACCCACATTAAAACCTCAAGACGAATCAACTTTCACTGTCACCGTTGTTTGGAAGACTTTAGCATAAATACAGACTCTAAAATTCACCAGATAAGTTATAATGAGGCCCTGGCTGCTGGAGCCGTGTGTGCAGAAGTTGGATACAGTGCCCTAAAAGCAGTTTTCAACAGTTTGGAAATCCCGTTTATTGGTAACAAAGCCTATCGCTTTGCAGAGAAGCGAGTAGGAGACAGAATTCATCGAAAAATGATGGAGGATCTTGAGGGAAACGGCAAACAAGAATCGAACGTTCAAGAAGCTGGAGATGTTTATGAGGTCGATGGAGTAAAACACCCATTTATTACCGTAATCGTCAACAAGTCACTGAATGGAAAACGAGTAGATTATAGTCAAAGAGATGGATATGGCCGGCGAACGGATTCAGCAGTAATGGCTTTTAATCACTGTTCCTTTTGGATACCGCATTGTCTCCGGCGTACTCAAGGGCAGAATAAATCTCCAGTTTGGGATACAGCCTAGTGCGTTGCAATGAGCACCAGGAACCGTAAGAGACTAAAAATAGCTAAAACTGGCCCTTTCGGAATATCGAAGGTGGTTAAGAGAAAACGCGTCACACATTACGGCCCCGATGCCGGCCAAGGGCGACTGACGGATAACGAAATGGAATCTGGAATTCAAACCTTATTGAAGAGTCTGACAGTAGATGAAACAAAAAAACAAGCTATCGAACGAGAAACAGTGGGACAAAGTTTCAATATTCAATGGAAGTTTGAAAGGAGAAATCGCCTGACGGCAAGTAATGCCGGCCGGGTATTTACGTTGAAAAATTGGACGGATAATCGATCAACTTTAAGTTCCCTTCTCTACCCAAAAGATGTAAGTAATAATGAGCATATCCGAAACGGTATTAACCTTGAGCCTGAAGCAAAGACCTTGTATAGCACACTCTACAACATGGATGTCTCGGAATGTGGTCTTTTTGTTTCAGAGAAACATGGCTTCCTTGCTGGCTCTCCAGACGGAATAGTAAAGAATACCAAGACATCATCTCAAGGAATACTTGAAGTAAAATGCATCAACTGCAAACCGATTGAAGTGCAGAACCGTAAATCGGACAAATTTCTGGTACCAAAAACGACGGCCAATTTTACAGATCTCATTCTTAAGCGAACTCACAAATACTGCTACCAAATCGTCATGCAACTACAGATATCGAATTACGTTTTCTGCGATTTCTTTGTGTACAATAAACCTCAGGATTCCTCTACCCTCGTCCATGTTTTCTTAGAAGGCATTTTTAAAAATGAAGAAACACAAGATTTTTGGGAGAGGATGGAACCCAAACTGGTCCACTTTTATCTTCACGACATGGTTCCTGAAATTGTAGACCCCATCTATGCAACGAGTGCCAAATTTAGGATTGCAAAGTATCGACAAGATGCTATGGCCAAAAAAGAGGCTGAAAAGGCTTTGAAATGTGGGAAGGACGCGGCTACAGGCTCTGAGAAGGAGTCCGTTTTACCTATGGAAGAGTGTATTGTAACGGAAGTTGAAGTTGAGGAGGTCATTAATACTACTTTACAAATTGATGTAAACCCTTTGGCAGCTTATGGGAGTAGTGCAGAAACAGAGTCGACCCTCAGCCAAGCTAACAAACGCGTAAAAAATTAGTGGCCCTTTTATAATTGAATTATTTTGTTTTTTGCACAATCTTTATTATTTATATGTTGATTGTTATGTTGGATTTCATGATGTATGAGAAATTTCATAAAGTTAGTTCATTATAATCGCTTATGCGGGCCATTTGTGTTCATTTTTATATCATTACTTCAATCGTTGAAAGCAGTACCCGTTCCCTTTGGTAATAGGATTTTATTGTAATTTTTCACGTTGTCAAGGACTTATATTCGACTATTTTTCTTCAAAATCCAAGGAAATAAAAGGATCATAGACCCTTAACAACCAACGACCAATCTAAACAGGTCGTGAAACGCGGACCTTTTTCTCAAAATCTCTCTTTCCAAAATAGAATCTGAGCTAAAGTGTTCGCCATATTATTCCTTGACTACGACATGATATTTTAGGGGAGAAAGACTTTTCTCGTGCTAAAGCTTGAATATTATTGTAGATTGCTAAAATGTGGCAGATTAGTAAATTTGGTAAATTTACCACACCAGGCGAAACAATTATCATTTGAAATGTTTATTTTAAAACAACTTTAGGACGAATATTTATAATTGAGGGCATAAATTCAATTATATATGAATGAATGAACACTTGAATTCTTTTGCCGTCCATTCATAGGCGCAAACACGAAGGTGTACCAGGGGGTACAAATAGCATTGAAGGATAGCAGGGGGTATGGCTGAGTGGAGCTTGCTTTACATGTAAAGGATTGGGCCTTTCGGGAATTCTAGTGAGTAAATTAAACAAACCGGAGGGCCAGAGATGGAAAATAGAATACACAATTGTAATCAACAACTGTATTCCATTACAAAACAGTATTCAAATATCGAAATTTGATTACCGTATATACTCGAATAGCGTCCCGTGACACTAATTAATTTTTCCGGTTTTTGGGGTATACCGTATTTCCCGATTTAATTCCTCACCCCGAAATAATTCCTCCCCGAAATAATTCCCCAGGGGATTCGGGCAATTTGAAAAAATATTTCTCCAGGGGAATTAAATCGAGAAACACGGTAATTTAATATACAATTAAATGGGCCTTATAGAGTTATTAATAGTAATTAAGAGAGGACACTATTAGAGAATATACGGTACTTTACTACCTTCTTAATGGTATTGTATTTTAATAATTGATTACATTATCCTAACAAAGTTAGCATAATTATTATTGATCCATCACAAATTAAATGGTCTTAATACTTAATACTTAATACTTAATACTTAATATACATTTTTAGCTTCATATTCTGTATTTTAACCGGAATTGGTAATGCAGTGGAACGTTGTACTTCATTACGTATTGTAATAGAATAAACCGTTGTAAACGGGCGTAATGAAGCGATGAAAGCAGATCATACAAACCGTCAGACCTGTCGGACATAACTGCTCCATTTTGACCCTCGCAAGGTAATCTTTGACCAAGGAAGTTGTCGAGTGGGTGGGTACATTTGGCTTTAGAGTCTCACAGTGCCTCATTTTAAGGTCAGTGGGTGTGCCCAAATATGGTCCAATGAAGTTGTCGTAGTTGTGGGTTTCATTTGGTAGTAGAGGCTCACTTTGCCCTATCGTGACCTTCTTAAGGTCATAACTTTTAACCTGAGGCTTGCATAATATTTCCCACTTGATAGTGGTTGTTATGTAAATTTTGGAGGACTTTTCACCGTTGACCTAGAGGGGTGTGGCCTTCGAATTCAATCTAAGTTAGAACCTCAATAACTAATATACGAAAACACAATTGGAAAAAGTTCAACCGTTCAAGAGTTATTGCGTGAACCGACGGCCAGCCAGAGTAAAAGATAAAGGGTTTAAACCTCTTTATAATGTCATTAATTTTTCCTTTTAGAATGTAAAAGTAATTTATATATTAATATAATCATATACTGGGTGAGGCATAAACATTGACTGTTAGCAAATATTTTTTAGCCAAAAATGCTCAGAAAAGTAGCCCGTTTCCATGAAAATTATTTTCTTGGAGCACTAAAGGGGATGGTTATGTACGGGGTGAAAAAATGTATGAATTATTTCTTGGCTATTTTTTGAATTTTATGATGTAATTATGCGGATTGAATACCGACAGAACTAATTAAAGATGCGTCTAGCTGGACTGTACAGAGTTAAATGTAATCATCTTCCAATGACGGCTGCCATGGGTGTGACCCCGTAGGGTGGCTTTAAAGCTTTTTAATAAATAAATAAATGATAATAATAAATAAATTAAAGATCCAGGACCATTAGCAATGAAATAAGCTACTAGATAACAAACTAAATCCTCAATTCCTAGTCCGATAATTTCCATTTCATGGCCTCCTCGGTCACCGGACCTTACTCCCTGTGACTTCTTTTTAAGGAGTATCGTTAAGGATAAAGTCTATGCAAAAACCCCACTGAATCTAGCTGACCTTCAAGGACAAATAGTTAAAGCGTTTGAATTATGTGGATTAATGCCAAAAAGTATGCCGGTCTATTACCGAAAGACTTCTTGGATGTCTAGAAAAAGGTGGAAGTCATGTTTTCAAATGATGTGTTCTGTTTCCATGTTTTAATTATTCATTGTCTAACTTTTTTATGGTTTGTTGTCTAATTGGTTTCGATAGTGTGGGATCCAACTGTGTGGGGGAACTCAGTTGTATCTTCAGTCCAACTACAATTTAATCCAATATTCTTACCCACGACACGACAGAAGTGAGCTGAGAAACATCACCTATGCGTATAATATTAATTTAAAGGAGGTCGTTCTCAAATTTCCTGCATTGATTTATTCTAGGTCAGTTTGGATGGGACAAATGCGTTAGTTAGATGCATTAAAAATTTCAATGGTCAGATCAAACTATACCAGACTATTGGCGGTTGAATTTTTCATTGGATGGAAAAAGTATTTGGCCCAGTAATTTTTATAAAAAAAACTTCGAAGAAAGCATTGCATTAAATACAGTTTTCTACACTTGATGTTCTACATTCTTTATTTATCATATCAGGCTGAAATCTCATTGATAAAGTATAAAGTATAAAGAAATTAGTATAAAGTTTAAGGACATAAAGAATTGTCACAGACACAACTGCCACGATAGTCGCAATAACCTCTATTTTCACAGAATATCAACTCATCCGGACATTCTAGAGGGTCGTGGAAATACGTGTGTTTGTATTACTTCTAATCCAGTCTAAAAAGAACGGAACGTAAGAATACATTCCAAGGTCTGTGCTGGCGCAGTGACCTGTTAATAAAAATGTACGTACGTTACAGTTAATGAGCTAATAAACAACCAACAGTCATTATTCTTCAGTAAATCTTTTTAAACATCAAAAAGAAGAGTTTTAATGTTGCATATAGTTGACCTACTGAATATTGCAATTCCAACCAAAGTTCTTCCAGAATGCAAGGGGCCACCCCAATCCTCTCTACTAAAATGCCCTCCAATCCCTCCAGCACAAATATTTCCATCGTTAACTGAAGAATCCCATTGAGTTCTGCATTCAGACGGGGATGCTAACGGAACGGTTAATTTCTGCAGTGTTGAATACCATGTTGAGTCACCGCAGCCCTGGCCCCAACCGGCAACCACTAAATTTGTAACCGGAGAGAAATCTGGTTCCGGAAGAACTGCAGCAGCCACATATTGGTTGAGAGTCAACGGACTACTTAGTTTCATCAGAGCCACATCGTTTAGGTACGCGTTACTTTAATTTATAAAATGATGGTAAAGTTAGCAAATCATGCCACCCTGTACATACTCAAGCAAGCAAACTTACGAATTGTCGGGATGAATGAGGACTTCAGAAACGGATCGAGTCTGCTCACTTCCTTCCGTTACATCTATATTATGTTCTCCGGCCAAAACTGTCCATCGGGACGCCCTACCTGCTTCTGCACACAATGCCTATACCAACCAGGGTTTCATTTTAGTCTGATTCTACAAACGCAACGCTTGCTTTTTAGAAAGGGATTCTAGGACGGCAGGGTCATTGCTAGAAAGGTTTAAGTAAACAACTTACGCTCGTGACAATCCATTCAGCGTTTATAATTGAGCCAGCACACCACAGAGTATTATCCAATTTGAGTAATACGATCCATGGGAACTCTCCCCAGCTGGCCCCTTCTCCTCCAACTATCCTACCTTTTATTACATGTTAGATTTTTAGAATACAGAAATCATTTTTAGGACAATTTATACAGTTTTGGTGTGTTTGACTACTTGAGTTCATGTTTTGGATCTGAATAGGGTTGAATTGTCCATTCTGAATCAGCCGTTGTTCATTTGACCCCGCGTGGTTTCCCATGACTCCAAGAAGAGCAAGGGTCAATGCCACCAGAAAGTTTGTAATGGGTTCTGATAAATATTTTAATGAGAATTATTACTTTTTAGCATGACGAGTAAATAGGGAGGACGAAGAGGGAGGACGAAGAGCCAATACACGTCAGAAAAAAGGGATGGGGGTGTGGTTGGATAACAAATATCGAACCAAACGCAAACAAAATTATGTTTAAAAGAGACAAACGACGATAAATGTTGCAGCGAAGCCCTAGAATTGGCTGTAATCGACGGTTTTTTCTTACGCATTTTGGAGTCTTTTAGTTTCTGTTGTGGTGTGTCCAGTCCGTCCGTCTAACTGAATAATGAAGAGTGTTTAGCAATTAGTGTGATTCCAGGTATTTATACAGGCCAAAATATATTTGATCATCACCCCATGTCAATTCTACGTTATCGCAATCAGGTAATTGGAGGTTTGTCAATTAAGCTCCGGTGGTCTGGAATTTTCTCGAAGGGTAATGTCACCTCCAAATCACGACCGCCTGTCCATCAATCAACATGATGTGATAACGGGAAAAGTTGGGTGGTACTTGAGTAATAAAGTAAATACTTAATTGGGTAGGAAATATGGATTGACAAATTGAGGGTGAAATAAACCCTTTTATGTGGATTCAAGTCAAGGCAAGTCAATGCTTTATTCGACAATGATATTATAATACGCAATACAATCATATATTCATCTCGATATCAGGTCAATTAGAAATTTTAGAAATTCTACGCTATTTTAAGACTATTTCAATTACGAATTTGGAACAAAGTATCCACAAGGCTTATCCAGATGCGCTTGTGAAAATTTTGGCCTGAATTCCACCTATTGTCATAAATCCATTAGTTTAGTGTAAAAAACTGTTTAAGAATTGCGCAATGTTAACTGTTATCCATTTTGCAGTTGAATGATCTTGAAAGCTGTGAGTCTCGGCGGAGAGATTTTATTTCCAGGATGTGCAGGATGATAACATTAATTGGTTATGTTATGATAGTGGAATGAAATCATAGTTTAAAGAAGTAAAATGATTTTTGGTCATGGAAATATATATCCTTGACCAGTCGTTTTATGCTTGCATTCCAAAAGAAACATTAATGCAAAAATAAATCATTTAATTGGTTAAAAGTTGAGCCTCATATCAAGAAGATTACGGAATCCTTAATGGAAATAGTCCGAAAGATAGAGAATATTTCATCAGAGGACGTTCAATGTTTTGTGATTATATAGATATAAATCACATACAGACAGATACAGATAGAAATAGCAAAGTCAATCGAATAGTTTAAATTAAAAATGAATCCCATAGTTCTTGTAGTCCCATTTTAAAAGCTATATTTTTTACGAAGCTAGATTATGATAAGGATGAAGTTTAAACTAACTTTACAAAACTCTGCTATCCATTAAACCTTACCATAGACAGACAGAGTTGGGTGATTAATCCATTTTTTTTTACCGGAATTTAGGATTAAGGATTTGATAAATTATAGATAGAATATGACTTCTACTATGGGCAGAGCTGGGTGATTAACCGAATTTTTAACGGGATTAAGGATTACGGCTTAGAAATTCCGAAAACATGGATTAGATTAGGGATTAGGGATCACCGGGAGTTTAGGGATTGAATTAAATCAGGAATGAGAAAATTCTGAGATTGTGTATTAGGGATTGGGATTAGTTAATCTGGATTACTTTTAGTGATTAGGGATTATTTTTTTTTAAATCTTTCTACTAAATTGCTTTTGTTTCCGTCACTTGTCAGAGATCTTATAGAGATCGTCAAGATGAATTTAGTGTCAAATTGAAGGTCTTCAATAAGGGAAGTTTAACCGAGTAAATAAGAATATATGCTACTTTGTAAGGTTTTACTGCATGTACTCATTTTTAGTCGTCCTTAATTAAAAGACATTTAGAAAGAATGCATATTAATCAAGCAATGGGAAGTTTTAGCAAATAAAACACGCACTAATTAAAACAACATATAACATCTGCCAGTCACAGAAATGTGGATGAAGCGCAAAATAGGGTCTTATTTAATAAAAGCCAAATTTAAGACAAATAAAAACCAAGAAATTCTTAAAATACTGCCGTTTGAGTCATTTTACAGTCTCAAATGAGTAGAAACTAATCCAACCAAACCGATTTATTCAGTATTGTGCAAACATATGGAACCAATTTTTTTTGTTTCGGATAGAAGATTTTTTACTCTATTTTTTGGTATGTTTCACTAAGGTGACCAGTGCAGTGTATGTCGTTTTGCCCATGTTAAATCGGGGCCGCTTTGGTTTTGACTTGCCTCACCGTCCACTCGATGACAACTTAAACCGTTTTTATAGCAATTTGAAATTTATTTCAACTCTTTGTTTGGAAAGATACATTTAAAGATGGAATTTAAGTTATCACCCCATTTTAATTCATGGATGTGCAAATATAATTAATAACCAACTTTTTATTAATCAACCACCCAACAACTTTCCATAAATAAATACTAACTGCCTCAACACAAAAATATTTATCTGATCTTCTGTCCAAAAACAACTTTATTCAAGGTATCAATCAATAGGAATTGCTCGTGAAACAAACAGAAAATGGTCCAAAACTGACTATCTAACTACCTCTCCACCGAGACTCAAAGCTTTCAAGATAAAACAATTAAAAATGGATACCAATTAGCATTGCTTATTTCTAAAACAATTCTTTTGACTAAACTAATGGATTTGTTGAGACGGTCTAAACTCTACCCGGTGAAAAGGTCAATCTCTAAAGTTTCGGGGGTGTGCGTGGTTGAAATGAACTTTTGCTGTTTGACCCAAGGGGCTAGTTAAAACGGGAAAATTGTAACGGTGGAAACCTGTTTTACCCGTATAAAAGTGCATATGCTTAGAAATGCTACTAGTAAAATAAAACTTTAAATTTATGAGATTTCTATGAAAAAGAAACAATCGATGAATTAAAATTACAATGACTTTTTGCTAGTGAATTTATGGTTTAGGAAACGAATAAATCTTCAGAAATGACTGACTAAATTCCTCTTATAAGTCTACTTTATTTCAGCAAAGAAACTTTGTAATTCAGTCGAAAGCACTTTAGATTCAGCTCAACATTAAAATAGCTTGTTGTTTCATGAACGGTTGAAGAGAGAATGACATAATTTCTTGCATGTTCTACCTAGAAAAACATAAGAGTAATGAACTGGCCATCTTAACTGACGAATCACGGACGGTTGGCAGCATGAATAAACCGTTGTAAACGGGCGGAGCGAAGGGGTGAAAACGGGTCGTAAAAAACCGTCAGTTTTTGGGGCACTTAACTTTGGGATATTTAGGTCTTGGGGGCAAGTTGACACATTTTGTGGTCTAGGGGCACGTGAGACATTCCGTGCTGTATGGGGCAAGTTGAGACATTTTGCGATGTTGGGGTCAATGTGAGACATTCTGGGGGGTTTGGAAAATTTTTGAGAACTTTTGGGGTGTTTGGGTAAACCATGTGGGCAACCGGAGACAAAAGTTTCAAAAGAGGGTTGTATAAAGTTGTCGAGGTTGTGGGTACCATTTGTTAGTAGAGTGTCACCTTGCCCCATTTGACCTAGGGAAGGTCAACGTTTGACCAAGATCAGTGGGGGTGCCCAAATAGGGTCCCATGAAGTTGGCACGGTTGTGGGTGTCATTTGGTAGTAGTCTCAAATTGCCCCATTTGACCTTCGTAAGGTCATAACTTTTTACCTGAGGGTCACAGAACAATATTGACCATGGTTTTGAAATGCGCTAGTAAGTACCTTTCTAACGATACCATGGTTGATAGGGGTTAACATAATCAAAAGTATGACCTTTAACCCCACCCCGTAGGGGGTGCGACTGATATGACCCATCTTCAATACCAGAATGTCCCGGGACCTTTTATACCCAAATCCAAAAACAGAATTTAAAAAATGCAACGGTTCAAAAGTTATCGCTCGGACAGACGGTTGACCTTCGCAAGGTCGTAACTTTTGACCTGAGGGTCAAAAAACAATTCCGATACCTGTTTTCATATTTCCTACTTAATACCTTTCAAACAATGCCAAACTTGATAGGGGTTGCTATTTAAACGTTTGGTGACCTGTGACGTTGACAGAGCATTCACATTTCACGGTTTTCACCCCTTAATAATCGTAGGAACAGAAAAAATGATAACCTTGTAGAAAAAAGATAAGCAAAAGAACTTAGACTTCACCAGAAAACTCTTATCTCTTAAGTAACCAGACTACTTGGCTCCAATGGCTTTAACATAATCTTTAAAAACTCAACCTAAAATACTTAAAGTGATGACCTGACCTTAAATTAACAGTCAAAATATCAGTCTGACATAAACTATACTGGGGATCTGCAAACAAATCTCTGCTGCATAGCGTGCTTGAAATGTGAGCAAAAATACAATGTGAATCTCTCTAAAATATACCCATGCTTCTGACCTCGGAGATTTCACAGGATTTATGACAGCGCAGCAGGTAGAATTCAGGTATCATTTAAATACGAGAAGATCACAAGGGCATCTGGATGAACCTTGTTGATACTTTGTTTCAAATTCTTAATTGAAATGCTATAAAAAATTGCGTAGAATTTCTAAAATTTGTAATCCACAGATGGGTTTTTTATTTCACCCTCAATTTGTCAATCCATATTCCCTGCCCAAAGTAAGTATTTATTTTATTACTCAAGTACCATAACAGTTTATCCCGTTATCATAACATGTTGATTGATGGACAGGACAATTCGTGATTTGGAGTAGAAATTACCCTTTGCGGAAAATCCCAGGCCACCCGAGATTAATTGATTGACGTCAAATTACCTGATTGTCAGTACGTACAATTTCCTTCGGGTGATGAAATATATTTTTGAGTAAATAAATACCTGGTACCCCACTACTTGCTAAACACTGTTCCTTATTCAGTTGGACGGACGGATTGGACAAACCACAAACAGAAACAACGTTCCAACAGAAATTTAAAGACTCCAAAATGCGTAAGTTAAAACCTTCTAGTACAGCCGCCAGAGCCCATTCAAGGGCTTCGCTGCAACATTTGTCGCCGTTTGTCTCTTTTAAACATAATTTTGTTTGCGTTTGGTTGTATATTTGTTATCCAACCCCACCCCAACCCCATCCCCATTTTCTGACTTGTGTTGGCCCTTCCCCCTCCCTATCGAAACTCGTCATGCTAAAGAGAAATAATTCTCATTAAAATATTTATCAGAACCGATTACAAACTCTCCGGTGACATTGACCCTTGTTCTTCTTGGAGTCTGGGGAAGCCACGCGGGGTCAAATGAACAATGGATGATTCAGAATGGACAATTCAACCCTATTCAGATCCAAAACATGAACTCAAGTAGTCAAACACACCAAATGTATAAATTATGCTAAAAATTGAGTCTTTATAATATTATATTTAAAATCTAATATGTAATAAAAGATAGGATAGTTGGAGGAGATGTGGCCACCCGGGGAGAGTTCCCATGGATCGTATTACTCGAACTGAATGATGAGCTGTACTGTACAGGCTCAATTATAAACGCTGAATGGATTGTTACGAGCGTAAGTTGTTTATTTAAACCTCTCTACCCATGACCCTGAGCTGTCCTACAATCCCAGCCTAAAAAGCAAACGTTGCGTTTGTAGAATTAGACTAAAATGAAACCCTGGTTGGTATAGGCATCGTGTGCAGAAAGAGGTCCGGCGGCCCGATGGTCAGTTTTGGCCGGAGAGCATAATAGAAGTGTAACAGAAGGAAGTGAGCAGACTACATCCGTTTCTGAAATCCTCCTTCATCCCAACTATCTGTAAGTTTACTAGCTTGAGCATGTTCGGGGTGATGGCAGGTGTTGCTTACTTTACCATAATTTATAAATTAAAGTGCCGACTTCCACAACAATGTGGCTCTGATGAAATTAAGCAGTCCATTGACTCTCAACCAATATGTGGCTGCTGCAGTTCTTCCGAAAACAGATTTCTCCCCGGATGCAAACTTGGTGGTTGCGGGTTGGGGTCAAGCATGCGGTGGCTTAGCGTGGCGTTCAACACTGCAGAAAGTAACCGTTACTTTAGCATCCCAGACTGAATGCAGGACTGAATGGGATTCTTCAATTAGCGGAGGAAATATTTGTGCTGGAGGGAATGAAGGGCAGTTTAGTAGAGGGGATCATGGTGGCCCCTTACATTCTGGAAGTACTTTGGTTGGAATTGCAATACTAGGTAGGTGAACTACATGCTGCATTACAATTCTTCTCTTTGATGTTTAAAAAGATTTACTGAAGAATAATGACTATTGGTTGTTTGTAGGCTAATGAACCGTAACCGTAACGTATGTCAATTTTTATTAACAGGTCACTGCGGCAGCAGTATTGCGTCCGGAACTTATACAAACGTTCCGTACTTCTCAAACTGGATTAGAAGTTATACAGACACACCTACTCCCACTCCCACGACTACTCCTACAACTACTCCCACTACCACTCCTACAACCACTCCTACAACTACTCCCACGACCACTCCCACTCCCCCAACAACAACGATTAGACATAGTGACTTCACATGCACAGAAGACGGTTCGTTCGTTGACCCTTGCGACTGTCAATTATTCAACGTTTGCGAATGCTTTCCTGAAACCTGTGAACGTATCCCTCTAGAATGTCCGGATGAGTTGATATTCTGTGAAGATAGAGGTTATTGCGACTATCCGGGCAGTTGTGCCTGTGACAACTCTTCATGTCCTCCTCAAACTTTATACTAATTTATCAATGGGATTTCTACGTGATATTATAAATAAAGAATTTAGAACATAAATAAAACTATATTTTAAGCTTCTTTCTTTGAAGTTTTTAGCCCAGTCAATTGGGCTTATATGACCACGCACTACTGTGTCCGTCTGTGTAGAGACACTATATTTCGGAGAAATAATGACATCACACTACCGAAA
>JAQFZX010002097.1:0-21979 GCA_034682405.1 Hydroisotoma schaefferi | reverse complement strand
ACCTCTACTTTACTACAAGCTATTTCCAATCCTACCTCTACTTTACTACAAGCTATTTCCAATCCTACCTCTACTTTCCTACAACCAATTTCCAATCCTACGTCTACTTTCCTACAACCTATTTCCAATCCTACCTCTACTTTCCTACAACCTATTTCCAATCCTACCTCTACTTTACTACAAGCTATTTCCAATCCTACGTCTACTTTCCTACAACCTATTTCCAATCCTACCTCTACTTTCCTACAACATATTTCCAATCCTACGTCTACTTTCCTACAACCTATTTCCAATGCTACCTCTACTTTCCTACAACCTATTCCCAATCCGACCTATACTTTCCTACAACCTATTTCCAATCCTACCTCTATTTTCTACAACGACAACCTATTTCCAATCCTCCTACTCACCCCTTTCTGCAATCTATAACTCCATCAACTCACCCCTCCCTTCCTGCAAGTCCACATACATACAATCCTACCCTACCCAAAATAACACAGATCCTTTTAAAATAAAGCCTACCTTTGAAGGTGTCATGGAAAGAGGACATTGAGGAAGTATTGTCCTGGAACTTATGAAGCAGATCAAAAAAAGCCGTTGAGTCGCGACCAATAGCCCCATCCTCATTCCCAGTCCTACTACCTCGTCCCGAATAAACGATAGAGTGTTCTGTAGAAATAGCAGCCCTTATTGCTGGAGATGTGGGACATGCATCGGAGTAAATCTGCTGTCCAGGCGGGTAGTCCCGATTCCATCCCTTCTTCTCCGTAAAAAACCGTCCAATGTCATGCAAATAGAGTTTAAAGTAGTGGAAGTTCTTTCCGGTAAATAACTGAGTCAGTTTTGGAACGTGGACTCTGTATAATATGGCAGGGTGGGTTTCCACCCGGGCAATTGTCGGAGGAAACTCCCACAGAACTGACATAATTTACAAAACTTTACGAGATAATTTCCAAACAGTGTGCAATTATTGGTTACTTATCCTTACTAGAAATTACAGATAAACATGAAGGAGGATTAATTGCAATCTGGGGGAGTTTGTTGGGCTAATAAATAAATAATTTACAGTAAATCCAACAACTGTGAAGTACAGCTGGGTTGGATGTTAAATGAGAGAGACACACAGAGTATATAAGGGATAAGGGAGTGTATTTAGGAAGGTTAAACTGGTTTGTGGCTCAATGCAATTTGGTTGGATTGGATGGATTCATGAGTTTGGATGTTTTGCATGCGAGTGAGATTAACTAGGATAGGAGGATTCCACTACACAACTACTACTACTTGAGTATCGAGTTGGAGTTCATGATCATGATTCATTAAGTATATGGTTAGTTAGTTTGGATTCAGTAAAGGGAAAATGAGACACGTAGTATTCAATAAAATGCTTTGATGGTTAATGGGATGTTTTTAATTAGTTTCTTTTGTTAAATATGCATCTATTAATTACAATTAATTAAAGTTGATGTTAGCTTATAAGTTTATAATTAAATGTGGGAGAGTAGAGATGGGATTCTTCCATGTTGTGAGGGTAATTGTAGTAAGGAGTAGTTTAAGAGGTGGTATGGGAAATTGGACGGACATCGGTCATACTATGCTAGATTTGAAGACTCTGCTGAATCTGAATGACCGTGACCTTTGACCTTTTATGAGGGTCCATTACTATGCCAGAGAGAGTCTCACTTTTTTCATTCCCTTCAGTTGTTTACTTTAGCACAACGTGTTGGTCTCAACTCAAATCATAATAAAATAGGGATAATAAAGCCCATACGGACACCACATCAAAAGTATTGTTTTGAAGATGAAGGGATGGATGATTACGTAAACGGAATAACTACTAATCGTTGTTTTATCTCAGCTTCCTAGCTATTTATTTATATAATTTTATGACTACATCTATCTTTGTATATTTAGCATGAAAGGTGAGGATGACTAAGAAAGTACTCTTTAAAAATGAGGATGTATGTATTGGAGTATTTGTGTAGTATTATTTGTTTAATAAAATACGATAAATAAAAGTATAGAAACGATTATTTAATGCTGGTACAATTATTTGAGAAAATGAGAAAGGATGGATTGAAGGGATATAAATTAGTCCCGTCTATGAGACGGGATAATTCCTCATCAGATAAGAACTATTTCTTATCTCCACCACTTCCGGACTATTCTCTAGAATTGTTTATCACAAATCCAAAGATGAGGATGAATCTGTGGATCATTTTGTATCCGATCACGTAGTTCTGATCGTTCCATCCACCTTTTATCTCCACTCACGATTTCCATACCTCTCAATTTCAACTCCATTAGGAGAGGTAAGCTCTGCAGAAGGGTTATCAGCCAGTTTAGCTCAAACTGAAACAAGTTAGGATTAAATCATCAGAATCGACTTTTTTATAGACACACCATCTTTTACTTTTTAAATTGCATTATTTAATACCTGTCCGCTGTAGTTCATCTCCAATGATGTGAGAGTTGAGGGTATAATCCTCTCCAAAGGGATACCATAAGGGGGACAGTTAATTGTATAACAATCCAGATCTTCTTCTACGTATCGGCGGACTTGGTCCCCCAAACTTATGTTCAGCTTTCGGAGTTCTATATCCAATAAAATGGGAGTTTAAAAAATTAACTAAGTAGTAGTGTAATAATTAATTAAAACCAAATCGGCTTTACTTTTCCAAGTATTTAAGGTTGGGATTTTCGAAATCCAAGGTTCTTCAGTTGTAAGTTGAACGTTGGTGTTGTATAAAACAATCTTGAACTCCTCGATTGCCATTTCCTTGAGGTTGTGAATGCAGGCGTTGAGTTCGTTTATTGAGTAAATTGGGATTTCAAGGATCTTCAAGTTGGGAAATAGTTTAGGGATATATTTGTTGATGGGACAGTCCTCCGTCTGGAGAACACGACCATGCCATGAAGATATTTTAAACTCTTTCAACTTTGAGTAATTAATTCGACCCAATGATTCCAAATCTGTAAGTTTCACACCGGAGGATCTAACGCGAAAGAGCTGGAACTTTTCTAATTTTGGAGCTTGGTTTAGAAAGGGGAGTATGTTGTCGACAGGAAACTTACCGGAGGTGAGTATGGAGAAGGTTGTTAAATTCTCCATTTCGTTTCGAAACTCTAGATTAACTGTATAATAATACATAAAACTGCAATCCAGCTTGAGAGTTTCCAAAGTTGGACTTAAGTCTCTCAACAAAAGGGATAAAGCGTTGGGGTAATCATTTTGAGACTGTTTGCAGCAATAAGGCTGAAGTTCGAGATATCTTAGGTTGAGCTTGAGTTTTCTGAGGGATCTAAGGTCCGTATTGTTCATCTTACAGTCTCCTTCAATAGTAAGGGATGATAAGGTCTGTGTAAAAGTTGGATTTCCACTCAATCCTGTCGATCCAAATAAAGTAGGAAAGAAGGGGGAGGGATAATTAGTTTCCTTTTCGTAACATGCTATTTCAGAAAAGTCACTGCCCCCACATATGAAATCCGGACAATTTCTAGAATTGTGTAGATGAATTTGCATTTCCAATTTCTGGAGATTCTTCGCCTTGGATATCAAACCTGCAAGTTTCCTGGAATACTCCATACCCAGTGATGAGTTATCGTTGAAAATAATCGGAATTAAAGCTACATTAATCTTTAGGGATTGTAATTTAGGCATGTCCCCCATACACATCAAGTTGTCACGTTTGTCGTAATCTGTACTGTTGCCTTGAAACTCGAGATGTTTAATCTGCCTTTTTATTCTATTGAGAAACTGACCACTTTCTGAATGAAAGAGGTATACCAAAGAGTAGTTGTTTCCACAAGTTACATAACTCTCTGCCAGAGACTCCATAAATAGGTCCACCGGCATCCGATTCACACATATGCAGTATCTACTGTCGGAATTGAAGAACTGCCGAGTAGCTACTTTACACCATTTCTGACACACCTCTCGACAACTCTTTAATGAGCGGAGGTTGAGGTATCCAAAAACTGAGTTTAAAACCTGAAATGGATGTAATTAGTGAGTGAAATTGTCGGGAGCGCAGCAGGAGGTCCGGCGACTTGAGGTCCGGCGACTGGAGGTCCCACGGCTGGAGGTCCGGCGACTCGGGGTCCGTAGCGGCTGGAGATCCGTAGCGACTCGGGGTCCGTAGCGACTGGAGGTCCGGCGGCTCGGGGTCCGTAGCGACTGGAGGTCCGTTCGACTAAAAAGCTGGCATGACATGATATGATAGAGGTGGATTGACTGTAGACAGTAGAAATTGAACGAGACATTATATATTGTATGGTTATTATAGAATCTTTAGTTTTAATCTGCTTCATTCGTTGACCATTTTTAAACAAAAGCCAGTCTTATCTATTTAATTCTACAGAAGAAAGAGGATTTTTAAATAAGATAATTTCTTCAGTATACGACAAGATCAGAGCGATAGAATGAAATTACCAATGCAATGCGATATTCTATGATTTCCATACTCATATATAATGTGTCGTTCAATTTCTACTGTCTAATCCACCTCTAGCATATCATATCATGCCAGCGGTTTAGTCGAACGGATCTACAGTCGCTACGGACCCCGAGCCGCCGGACCTCGAGTCGCTACGGACCCCGAGCCGCCGGACCTCCAGTCGCCGGACCCCGAGTCGCTACGGACCTCCAGCCGCTACGGACCCCGAGTCGCCGGACCTCCAGTCGCCGGACCCCAAGTCGCCGGACCGGACCGCCGGGGGTTTCCGTACCACTGGGTTTGATAAGGCGGACTCCATCTTGAGCTTTTGTGGGTGTTGGTGCAGATTACAGGTCCACCTAAATACCTGTTTCAAAACTGGAAACGTAATACAAATCCACCGGATTCTGTTACCAGACCAGTTTAAGAAATCAAATGCGGATGAAGAGCAGTTCAGCTGGGAGACAAGAATCCCACAAACTACTAATCAAACTCGGGAACAAAACTACATGTGCTTTTGATTCACCTCTGTTTGGATGGCATAAAACATGCAAACAAACATGTACAAGCATGACACATTTACTTGGGACTTTTCGTACGTTTAGAATTACTTGTTTGATCGGGTAAAGTATGCAGAAACTATTATATAAACCTCGGAGATACATTTCGGAGAGGAGCTGGCTTAAAGAAATGTGCTCAAGTTATCTAATTCAAGCTAATACATGGTAAAGGCTTACGTTTAGTTTTAGATGAATAATAAATTGTAATAGTATTTGGACTGAGATAGTAATAAGTCTGTGTTTGAGATTTTGATACCTCAATCGGACAACGTTACTATAACCTTTTCACACCCAATAAAGTAAAAGCCTTCTGTACTCTTTCAGTTAATTAATCCTGTATTAATGAGTCAAAACTTGTAAATTTCATGGCTTGGATTCGTGAGTCTTCCGCATCCGGGGAAAGGTGGCTGGTTGAAGCTTCGTAGGAGAGGTCACTGCGGTCAACGTCTCAAGTCCTGGACTTGCGTCTACATGGAACTGCAGAGCCTGTTGGGAAAGTTGTTTTACATTAGATTGAGGCTGTTTTGATAGTCGTTCTGGTCGTGACTCTGTTGACTTTGGTCGATGTATTACCAATATTCCTCTTTTAATTTTTCCTATACTCTTTATCTGCATTCTGGAGTTGGTGCACTCTAAAATGGTCCAACTGGTCACAGACTCGAAGCTGGAGCTGTTTCAAAGATAAAAACTTATGGGATATTCCCTACGAGGAAATGGGGGGAAGGAGAGGAAACTGGCTCTAAAGCGGGTAGGTAACTTAGGAAGATCCCACTTCCGGTGTCTCTTGGACAGTATACCATTTTCCAGATTGATGTCACTACCAGGAATTCATTTCATTATGAATAGTTGGACAAAACGGACTTTTTGGAAATAATAAGAAATGAAAGTCCTATTTAGTATTTCACAGTTACTCTTTGTATTTTTAATTATCCCAACTGATTAAAAAAAGTTTGGAAACTTGATTAATGATACACTCGGATTTTTACTCCTACTTCTCTGATGAGAGTAATTAATTGCAAAAAAATTAAATTCCAATCAACTCAACATTCAATCGGGTAATTTATTTAGCGATATATCTCTCTCTGGTTTAAACTGGATACAGATATCCTCCAAGATTATTATTATGTAACAAAAACTGCAATAAACTTAACTATTAACGCACAATACCGTAAAATACAATATGTTGGAGTTGACAGGAAGGAGGGAAAGTGGATAATTAAACTAGAAAGTCCTATTCAAAAGTGAACATACTTCCGAAGGTTTAATATTATGAATTTTGGCATGACGAGAATAAATACCGGATTGAGCAGATTCCATTAAACAAATCCCACATTTGAAGGGTTTCTCACCCGTGTGACCTCTTAGATGGACCTCTAGGTCACTTTTAGTCGGGATATATTTACCACAAAAGTAACAAGAATAAATTTTTAGTTTCTTGTACGGATTTTGAGGTAGACGTAAGATATATTCGGAATGTATTTTTTTATGACGTGTAAAAAGAATGGGATTAGTGAAGGATTTGGAACAAAATTCACACGTTGACCTAAAGGGTCTCTCCCCTGTGTGACTTCCCATATGGATTTCTAAACTACTTTGATTCCTTGATAATTTAGTACAAAAATAACAGGGGTAAGTTTTGAGTTTGTTGGAAGATGGATTCAGAGAATTATAGAGATAGAGGAGGAATTGTGGATGGGACCTTTTATGGAATGCCCGACCCGTATGGCAACTAAATGATTTACAACATATTTCACAATTGAAGGGTTTCTCCCCCGTGTGGGTCCTTAAGTGGGTCTCAAGAATCCATTTATCAACTGCCGTGTATCCACAAAAATAACAGGCATTAGCCGGGTCATGATTTTTTTTTAGGTGACGTTCTTCATGAAGCAAACAATAAGATTTTTGAGCAAAGGATTTTGAACAAATCCCACATTTGAACGGTTTCTCTCCTGTGTGACTTCTCATATGTCTTTTCAGATTACCTGGAGTCATAAAAGATTTGGAACAGAGGTCACATTTGAACGGGCTTTCTCCTGTGTGAGTTCCGACATGTTTTTTCAAATGACCTGGAGTCATAAATGATTTGGAACAGAGGTCACATTTGAACGGTTTTTCTCCTGTGTGAGTTCCGATATGTCTTTTCAAATGACCTGGAGTCATAAATGATTTGGAACAGAGGTCACATTGGAACGGTCTCTCTCCTGTGTGACTTCTCAT
Organism: Hydroisotoma schaefferi; assembly: GCA_034682405.1. Taxonomy (NCBI): domain Eukaryota; kingdom Metazoa; phylum Arthropoda; class Collembola; order Entomobryomorpha; family Isotomidae; genus Hydroisotoma; species Hydroisotoma schaefferi. The sequence goes on along the minus strand of JAQFZX010002097.1, from coordinate 14,769 downwards.
GTGGACTTTTAATATAGATTTACATCCAAAAGATTTATAACAAATGTCACAAGATTGGGTAGAAGGTTTTTTGTGGGTTTTTTTATGAAGCTTGTAATTAGCACTATCACCAAAGGATTTGGAACAAATTCTACAACTGAACGGTTCATTGGTCGTGTGGTGGGTTTGAAAATGTCTTTTTAACTTATGTTTATCACTGTAGGATTTAGAACAAAGGTCACAAGAATGGGGGGATGGGGGTTGGGGTAAAGTTGTTGAAACTGGGGGGGTTTCCGTATGCTTATCTTCATGACCCCTACAGTCATCCTTATCACTAAACAATTTATAACAAATCCCACATTTGAAAGTTTTCTCAATATGAAGAGGAAGGTGTTGGTGTAGGGCCTCTTTATCTTTAAAAGATTTGGAACAAACACCACAAGAATATTTGGTAGTTTTCGGTAAATCTTGGGTTTGGAGAGGCATTTTTTCCTGTTTCGTACACTTATCGCTTATCGGATCTCTAAACGATTTACAAGAAATTCCGAACGGTTTCTCCTTCGTGTGGATGTGACTTTGGGGCTTATCTTTCCGTAGTAATGTTTTGGGAAGAAAGTATTTTTTTATCCATCTTCCATCCTTTTTCAGCTTATGGATAAGCCGGAAGATTGAGTTTTATTTAATTCCTTAACTTTGATTTTGATGTTCCAAGTAGGGATTATCTATGGAGAATAATTAATGAAAGAGTTATTTAATTATTTTAGATGGATTAATTTTGTTTTGTTTTTTACTCCACTAACCTATAATATTCCGACGAGGGAGAAAGGTTGCTGGAATCTGTATTGTATCAATTTCTATAAATGGAATGGGATTTTAATTAAGTAAATTAATGTTGAAGCTTTCAAGGTTCTTTCAATGAACATTATTTCCTCTATTCGACATGCATCATTTGCATAACCGTGTCAAACTTTATTGGCAGAATTGATTTTGTTCTTTATAAACAAAACCAATAAATAAATAAATACTGTTTTTCCCCTCCCCAGCCGCTCAAGTCGGAGTAAATTCAGTAGGATATTATTGGTTGATGATTTCCTATATAGAGATTGTACAAACTTTGACAAAACAGATTCCCCCAGAGTTGAGTCTGCCTGTAGTTGTGGAAGGAAGTAGTATATAAATTCCCTTTCCATACTCACATCCATCCAGACGTCATAAATACAAAGGATGGATCCAGAAGAAGTGGATGTGGATAACTAGAGGAAATGTCCATCAGGGGTCAGGAGGTCAGGGTATTTGCATAAGATGGAACGACGAGTGGCCAGGGAATAATCCATGAATATCCAACCGTGAAACCAGAATTAGAAAAAAGCCACCGTTCGAAAGTTATCGCAGTCCCAGCCAGTCAGCCAACCCGACAGGGGATTCACATAATGGGGGGTTTACATCGCTTAATAAAATAACGCAAATGGGCATAATCCATTGAAATTGTTACATCTTAAGAAATATATTACGTTTTCAAGTAGTTTTTAGTCTGGAGTTTGGAGTATTATCCATTAGTCAGTCATGTGTGATATCCCGTCGCTGTGATAACACGTCACTGTGATATCCCGTCGCTGTGATATCTCGTCGCTGCGATAACCTTTCGCAGTAATGGCCTGCCGTCCCCGTGATATCATGTCGCGTGATATCCCGTCGCTGTGATATCCTGTCGCTGTGATATCTCGTCGCTGCGATAACCTTTCGCTGTAATGGCCTGCCGTCTCCGTGATATCATGTCGCGTGATAACCCATCGCTGTGATATCACGTCGCTGTGATAACACGTCACGGTGATAGCCCGTCGCTGTGATATCCTGTCGCTGTGATATCTCGTCGCTGCTATAACCCGTCGCTGCGATAACCTTTCGCTGTAATGGCCTGCCGTCCCCGTGATATCATGTCGCGTGATATCACGTCGCTGTGATAACCTGCCGTTCCCGTGATATCATATCGCGTGATTTGCAGTCGTGCTCCCATTCAAAGCTTTCAACTTTTGCAAACCATTTGCAGAATTTTTAATCCAAGTCTCGATCTTTTTCTTGGCTCAGGCCGCATTTGGGTTCTGGATTCTTGTATAGGGGGTTTTTAGGGCAATAGTTTGAGGATTATCGGACACACCCTACTTTCTAACGGAGCCCGTAGGCTTTCTACAGTTAAGTAATTGACTTCACCCAGTGTTTCTAAATCCGTAGCTTTATCTCCCGTTGATCTAACTTTGAAGGTTCTAATATTGGTGATTGTTTTAACACCAAACTATTGGCAGCTTTAATAGGAGTCGACATCCAAAAGGGTATTTAAGTTAGAAACCACTTGTTCGAAAGACAAGAGGAACAGCTCCAGTGCAGAATTGAGCACGAGCCTGCAGAAAGATCCTACCAACAACAAGTAGATCTTATCCTGCAGCAAGCCGCGTATGAAAAGGCAGTCATCGCGGATAACCCACCCGTTGACATCCGGTCCCAGAGAGTTGACAATTGGGGGCAAACCCCTTGGCCCCCAACGTCCCAGAGCGAAGCCTCTCACAACAGTTACCCTTCTCACTCAGTGCAAGGACAGGAGACAAAGAAGTTGACACGGTCAGTAGATGGATACCCCTGGGGAGGAACCTAGAATCGGCCTGCCACCAGCCAAGTGCGGATTGGGGACTGGCAGGTGGTAGTCCCCTCAAGCGCTGACCAACAACAGAAACTATAACTTCGTCATTTGGTGCCACTACAGAAAAAAGGGCTGCAGACGCAAGCGGTTAGAGCAGAGGGGATTCTGTATATGGACTGATAATAAAATAAAAAATAATAAAGCCCATACAGCCACCTCAAAAGTCTAGTCCTAACCATACGCGAGTTAAGGAATGATGAGGACTGATAGTTTGTCATATTCAAGATTATTTTACGGTTGAGTTTACTAATGATGACATTGACAGTGCTGCGGCAATCAAACAATCAAAAATGGGTGATTAGGTAAACGGAGTAACTAGTAATCGGGGTTTTATCTCAGCTTCCTACCTATTTATTTATGTGTATACATAATGCACTAATTTTTATGACTACATCTATCTTTGTATATTTAGCATGAAAGGTGAGGATGACTAAGAAAGTACTCTTTAAAAATGAGCGTGTATTGGAGTATTTGTAGTACACGGTTTAATAAAATACGATGAATAAAAGTATAGTATTAACACAGTATTGAGCATAATATATGGAATAATTGTACAATCATTTGAGAAATTGAGAAAGGATGGATTGAGGCCCTATAAATTAATCCCGATGGGTAGCCGTCTATGAATCCTCATTAGATAAGACCCATTTCCTTTCTCATCTCCACTACTTCCGGATTATTATCTAGAATTGTTTGTCACAAACCCAAAGATGAGGATGAATCCGTGGATCATTTTGTATCCGATCGAGTAGTTCTGATCGTCTTATCCACCTTTTATCTCCACTCACGATTTCCATCCCATCTCTCAATTTCAACTCTATTAGGAGAGGTAAGCTCTGCAGAAGGGCTATCAGCCAGTTTAGCTCAAACTGAAACAAGTTAGGATTAAATCATCAGAATCGACTTTTGGACACACCATCGGTTTACTTTTTAAATTGGATTATTTAATACCTTTCCGATGTAGTTCATTTCCAATGATGTGAGAGTTGAGGGTATAATCATCTCCAAAGAGATACCATAAGTGGGACAGTTAACTGTATAACAATCCAGATCTTTTGGTACGTGTCGGCGGAGTAGGTCCCCTAAACTTATGTTCAGCTTCCGGAGTTCTATAACAAATAATTGGAGTTTAAAAAATTAACTAAGTAGCAATAATTCATTAAACCCACATCGGCTTTACTTTTCCAAGTATTTAAGGTTGGTACTTCCAAAGTATAAGGTTCGTCAGTTGTCAGTTGAACGTTGGTGTTGTACAAAACTATCTTGAGCTCCTCGATGGCCATTTCCTTGAGGTCGTGAATGCAGGCGTAGAGTTCGTTTATTGAGTAAATTGGGATTTCAAGGATCTTCAAGTTGGGAAATAGTTTAGGGATATATTTGTTTATGGGACAGTCGTCTGTCTGGAGAACACGACCATGCCATGAAGATATTTTAAACTCTTTCAACTTTGAGTAATTAGCATGAAAGGTTAAGATGCCTGAGAAAGTACTCTTTATTGATTCCAAAGTCGTAACTTTCACTCCGGAGGATCTAACGCGAAAGAGCTGGAAAGTTTCTAATTTTGGGGATTGGTTTAGAAAGGGCCGTATATTGTAGACAGGAAACCAATTGGGGGTAAGTAAGGAAAAGGTTGTTAAATTCTTCATTTCGTTTAGAAACTCTAGATATTCAGTACAATAATCCATTAAAGTGCAATCCAGCTTGAGCGTTTCCAAAGTTGTGCTTAAGTCTTTCAATAAACGGGATAAAGCGTTGAGATGTTCAATCGGAGACTCTTTGCAGAAATACGGCTGAAGTTCCAGATATCTTAGGTTGAGCTTGAGTTTTCTGAGGAAGTCAAGGTCCCGAATGTTCATCTCACAGTCTCCCTTAATAGTTAGGGATGATAAGGTCGGTGTAAAAGTTGGATTTCCACTCAGTCCTGTCGATCCAAATAAAGTAGGAAAGAAGGCGGTGGGACCGGAGGTGTCTCTTTTGTGACAGGTTATTTCAGAAAATTTACTACCCCCACTGGGCCCACTACATATGAAATCAACACGATTTCTAGTATTGTTTAGATGAATATTCATTTCCAATTTCTGGAGATTCTTCGCCTTGGATATCAAATCTGCCAGTTTACGGGCATCCTGCACGCCCAGTGTTGAGTTATCGATGAAAATGTTGTCAATTAAAACTAGAGTAATTTTTATGGATTGTAATCGAGGCATGTGCCCCACACTCCTATTGTTGTCAGGTTTGTCAAAATCTGCAGTGTTGCCTTGAAACTCGAGATGTTTAATCTGCCTTTTCATTTTATTGAGAAACTGACCACGTTCTGAATGTGAGAGGCAGATCAAAGAGTAGTTTTCCCCACAAGTTACATAACTCTCTGCCAGATACTCCATAAATAGGTCCACCGGTGTCCAATGGACCCGTATGCAATATCTACTGTCGGAATTGAAGAAGTGCCGAGTAGCTACTTTACACCATTTCTGACACACTTCTCGACAGTTCTTTAATGAGCGGAGGTTGAGGTATCCAAAAACTGAGATTAAAACCTGAAATTAGTGTAATTTAGGATGAAATTTATTATTTTAGCTTAAGATTTCAGTGTTCCAATAGCCCATAATTTCCTTACCACTGGGTGTAATAATGCAGACTCCATTATGAGCTTTTTTGTGGAGGTTTATTGTAAATTATGATGGCTTTACCTAAAAACCCCGTTTCGAAAGTTGGTACAATTCTACCGAATGCTGTTTTTGCGTTCTTGCGTTGCAAAAAATCAAGAGCAGACCTTTCAACTGGGAGGCACATATCCCATTGACTGATTGTACTAATCTTACTCAGTAAAAGAACCTTTTGACGTATATTTTTCCTTTATCTCTGCTTGTATGGAATTAATTGTTGGACTTGGTGAAGTGTGCACAAAATGTATTGTATTAACCTGCATGGGATATACATTTCAGGGAGAGGAGCTGGGACACATTTATGCAAGTTATCTAAGGCTTATCTTTAGTTTCAGGTTGATTTGTAGTAAAAGTATTTGGACTGAGATACTGAGATTGTGTTAGGATTTGGGGATTTTGGTAAACAAAACAGGCCTCAATTGAAATCAGGTAAACTAAAGGTAAAGCCTTCTGTAAGAATTCAGTTAATTTCTCCAATGTATTTATGAACCACAACTTGTAAATTGTTATACCAAGTTTAAGTATTGTGCTTATTGTACATTCCGTGGAAAGAAAGAGGAGTCCATGGTAGTTGTAGGCTTTCTAAAGTTAAGTAATTGACTTAACCCAGCGGTTTTAAATCCCTAACTTTAACTCCCGTTGATCAAACTCCAAAAGGCTGCTAAGGTTCTCATTTTGGCCGGATTCTGTTAAAAGTTTAACAAATCCAATGGATTTGTTTCCCCTGATTCAGGTGGCTGGTTGAAGCTTCGTAGGAGCGGTCACTCTGGTCACCGTCTCAAGTCCTGGACTTGTGTCTACAGGGAACTGGAGAGCGTATTGGGAAAGTCGTACTCCTACTTTGCTTTGGGAACTCGTTACTAGCTTTACATTGGATTGAGGCTGTTTGGATAGTCGTTCAGGCCGTGGGGTATTACCAATATTCCATTTTTCCTGAGAGTTCTCCTACATTTCATGTGCATTCTGGAGTTGATGTGTTCTAAAATGGTCCAACTGGTCACAGACTCTGGGGAACTGCTTCGAAGCTGGAAACTTATGGGAGATTTAACTCTTAGTTGTTTTAATTATTTGTATCCCAACTGATTAAAAAAAAGTATGGAAAGTTTCAATGATGCACTCGGATTTTAACTTGTTTGATGAGATTAATTAATTGCAAAAAACTTAAATTCCAATCAAGTCAACATTCAATCGGGTAATTTATTTAGCGAGCGATATATCAATCTCTGGTTTAAACTGGATACAGATATCCTCCAAGATTATTATTATTATGTAACAAAAACTGTAATTAACTTAGCTATTAACACACATTAGCGTAAAATACAATATGTTGGAGTTGAGAGGAGGCAGGAATTAATTTAATAATAAAACTAGAAGGTCTTTTGCAAAAGTGGACATACTTCCGAAGGTTTAATATTATGAATTTTGGCATGACGAGAATAAATACAGGATTGAGTAGATTCGACCAAACAAATCCCACATTTGAAGGGTTTCTCGCCCGTGTGACTTCTTAGATGGACCTCTAGGTCACTTAGGGTCGGGATATATTTCCCACAAAAGTAACAAGAGTAAATGTTTAGTTTCTTGTACGGATTTTGAGCTAGACGTAAGATATATTCGGGATGTATTTTTTGATGACGTGTAAAACTCTCGGGAGTAGTGAAGGTTTTGGAACAAAATTCACACGTCGACCTAAAGGGTTCCTCCCCTGTGTGAGTTCTCATATGGATTTCTAAACTACTTTGATTCCTTGATAATTTAGCACAAAAATAACAGGGGTACGTTTTGGGTTTTTTGGAAGATGGATTCAGAGAATGATAGAGATAGAGGAGGAATATTGGATGTGACCTTTTATGGATTGTCCGACCCGTATGGCAACTAAATGATTTACAACAGATTTCACAATTGAAGGGTTTCTCCCCCGTGTGTGTCCTTAAGTGGGTCTCAAGACTCCATTTGTCAACTGCCCTGTATCCACAAAAATAACAGGCATTAGCCGGGTCAGGATTTTTTTTGAGGTGGCGTTCTTCATAAAACAAACAATAAGATTTTCGAGCAAAGGATTTGGAACAAATCCCACATTTGAACGGTTTTTCTCCAGTGTGAGTTATTAGGTGTGTTTTCAAATGACCTGGAGTTGTAAATGATTTGGAACAGAGGTCACATCCGAAGGGTCTTTCGCCTGTGTGACTTCTCATATGGACTTTTAATACTGATTTACATCCAAAAGATTTATAACAAATGTCACAAGATTGGGTTGAAGGTGGGGCTTTTTTGTGGGTTTTTTTATGAAGCTTGAAAGTAGAACTATCACCAAAGGATTTGGAACAAATTCCACAACTGATCGTCGTGTGGTGGGTTTGATAATGTCTTTTTAACTTATATTTATCACTGTAGGATTTAGAACAAAGGTCACAAGGATGGGGTTGGGGTAAAGTTGTTGAAACTGGGGGGGTTTCCGTATGCTTATCTTCATGACGAGTACACTCTTCCTTATCACCAAACAATTTATTACAAATCCCACATTTGAAAGTTTTCTCCAGATGAACACGAACGTGTTGATGTAGGGCCAATTTGTATTTAAAGGATTTGGAACAAACACCACAAGAATATTTGGTAGTTTTCGGTAAATCTTGGGTTTGGAGGGGCATTTTTTCCTGTTTCGTGCACTTATCGCTTATCGGATCTGTAAACGATTTACAAGAAATTCCGAACGGTTTCTCCTTCGTGTGGATGTGACCTTTGGGCTTATCTTACCGTAGTAATGTTTTGGGACGGGAAAGTATTTTTTGATCCATCTTCTATCCTTTTTCAGCTTATCGATAAGCCGGATTTAATTCCTTAACTTTGATTTTGATGTTCCAAGTAGGGATTATCTATGGACAATAATTAATTAAAGAGTTATTTAATTATTTTGGATAGATTACTTTAGTTTTGTTTGTTATTCCACACTAACCTAAAATATTCCAGGAGAAAGGTTGCTGGAATTTTGCATCAATTTCTATAAATGGAATGGGATTTTAATTAAGTAAATTAATGTTGAAGCTTCCAATGTTCTTTCAATGAACATTATTTCCTCAATTCGACATGCATTTGCATGCATAATCGTGTCAAACTTTATTGGCAGAATTGATTTATTTCTTTACAAACAAAACCAATAAATAAATAAATACTGTTTTTCCCCAGCCGCTCAAGCCGGAGTAAATTCATTAGGATATTGGTTGATGATTTCCTAGATTGTACAAACTTTGACAAAACAGATTACCCCAGTTGAGTCTGCCTGGAATTAGTGGAATATTATCATAAATTGGATATCGATACTCACATCACATCCATTCCTACAAGAGATAAAAACAAAGGATGGATCCCGAAGTGGATGTAGATAACTAGAGGAGATGTGCATCAGGAGGGGTCAGGTCAGGGTATTTGCATAAGATGGAATGACGAGTGGCCAGGGAATAATCCATGAATATCCAACCGTGAAACCAGAATTAGAAAAAAAGCCACTGTTCGAAAGTTATCGCAGTCCCAGCCAGTCAGCCAGCCAGACAGGGGATTCACATAAAGGGGGGTTTATACCGTTTAATAAAATAATGCAAATGGGCATAATCCATTGAAATGGTTACATCTTAAGAAATTTATTACGTTTTCAAGTATAGTTTTTAGTCTGGAGTTTGGAGTATTATCCATTAGTCATTCATGTCTGATATCGCGTCGCTGCGATAACACGTCACTGTGATATCCCGTCGCTGTGATAACACGGCGCCGTGATAACACGTCGCTGTAATGGCCTGCCGTCCCCGTGATATCATGTCGCGTTATATCACGTCGCTATGATAACCTGCCGTCCCCGAGATATCATATCGCGTGATTTGCGGTCGTGCTCCCATTCCAAGCTTTCAACTTTTGCAGACCATTTGCAGAATTTTTAATCCAAGTCTCGATCTTTTTCTTGGCTCAGGCCGCATTTGGGTTCTGGATTGTTGTACGAGACATCAAGTTAGGATTAGCACTCCTAAATCCTCCTAGCCCGTATTCCGCGGCTTATACGTGTTTTAAAGCATGCATAACATGGGGGAGATACCTCTTTAAACCGGTATAGGATGGCGTGCGGTTTAGTAAACGAGGGCGGTATATGGACTAGGACTTAGGGTGACTATGTTGTCATTTGCTAAAGTGTAAATTAGGCATCCACTCCTAGAATAATTCTAAAAGGATAAACACAGTTTGAACTTTTCATGAACAATAACCATTTCCGACTTAGCCCACCTACTTATTCTTACTAACACTTGCATTTCAAAACAATCTTTTCTGAGAAACTCGACAGGTCTTTAACCCTTCCTTGCCAATTATTTACAAGAGGTTAGTATACAGGAATCCTATCAAAATGGCAGTTTTAAATAGTTATCCCAATTCCTCATTTGTACAAAAAGGTTCCAATCCTGGTTTAAATCAACAGAGTAATATCTTCCCCAATAAAACCTCAAATGTAACCATTTTAAAACTGCTGTTTCTGCTTCTAATTCCGCTATTTACTGATGGGGAAAAGAATTACAAATCCACAATCGTTTTTACCTTCAATGATACCGTCAGCCCTTTTGACTCCCAACTTATCCTTTCTAGTTCAAAGTCTAAATTCACCAGCCTAACTGAAAAAAAGTCCCAAGACTTTGAAACTTTTCTCAGATATTTCAACCGTTCTTCCAATTTGTATCAAGTGCATAGTGAAAAAACGGATGATGTTGAGTTTATCTATCATTCTCATCACGATCACAATCACAATCACAATCACGATACTCTTTCTAAGGGTCGAAGGGTAATAATTCTTACAGGTCTCCCTGAATTATTTGCCGTACCTTACAAAAATGTATCCCTTTATGTGGTCCTCCGACCGCTGGCCCGACGAGGCAGGTTTAGTGCTCATTTTGCCTACGTTCGGTAAGTTTCTGGATAATTTATGAAACACTTTCTAAAAAGGGTGTGAAAGTGACCTTTTTTCTATAGTAATTTCACCAAGCCGCCGTCAGTAGAATGGGATATTTATTCGTTGGGATATCATAATCCAAACTGTTCCCTTATCTCAACCTTCCTTCCAACAATTAAGGGTCCGGAATATGATTTAATTACGGATGAGAAGGAAAGGGAAAGGGAGAAACGTCCTAGACGTCGGACTTTCCGGCCTTTTTACTCTTCTGGGCAAAATAATGCCGAGATTCTGACCCAAAGGTGCTTTAAACATGAACAAATTAAACTACGATATGTCTGTAGTTTTGTGTAGTAAAGTATTATTATTTTCAGGAATACTTTGAAAAAGCGTAACCTAGAAGTGGATGGGAGAGAGGAAGACTTGAACGGTGTGACGGAAAGTGATAACTTCAACGAGACTCCGGTTCCGATAAGCACAATAAATGAATACAGTTTAATAGGAAAGCTACCATTTGTAGGGTTGGGGGAGTGCCCACTTGTAAGTTTAGGATGGATAAACGACCCCATTTCATCTGTGGATCATCTTGTAGACTTTTATCTGGAGGTTTTGAGGGTTCAGTGCGAAGTTAATTGTAAACATCAAACCGGTCGACTGTTTGTGAGGGATTTTGTACATAAAATTGACCATCTGAGGGTAGAAATCAATGAACGGGATGATTTATTGTGAGTATTTATTTATTTAAAGAAGGGGAAGTGATTAGTTTTGGAATATTGTATTACTTTTCTGGTTTATGAATTCAGTGGAAAGATAATCATGACGGAGGCTGAATGGACGGACTTCTCATCCGCCTTAGTTTTTGCTGAGTTTTCTAAAGTGTACAGTAAAAAATATGGGGAATACTTCAATATGAGTAACTCTAGCCCACTTTCTAGTAATTCCCTCTCGCCTGATGGTAAACGGATAAGTGGTTCGATAAGCACGTTGACGGAGCTGGTCCTTAACGTTTTGGAGTCTGGGATAAAAACTCCGGGGATTCGTCATGCAATAAAAATAGGAAACTTGCTCCAGACGATTTTACAAGCTGAGAGATCGGATTTGGTATCTCGGGAGGATGATTTGGAAAAGTGTTCTTTGATGAGAAATAGTAAGAATTTGTGTGTTGGTCTACTAAAAGAAAATAGGAATGATCAACTCCAAGTTGATGCTTTGATGAGATTTATCATTGATCAATTTGGACAAGGGCTTTTATTCTCCAGTGAGAAAAGTTTTGACGAACGGTTTCACAGTTTTTATGGAACTTTTTTGGTTAAAAATATTGCAATTGTTGTAAATAAAGAACCTTTTTTGCCGTAAATGTTATTGAGAGTTGTTGTTGATTGTTGAGTTAGGAATTCATGATAATGCAATGGCAATGGATGAAATTACTAGTTGTGATGTGATTCTAATATTAAATATTGGATGTTCAGTCTCTCGCCTTTGTTTAAATCAATGGAAATCCTCCTAGTTATTGTTGTTGCCCGACGTTCAAAATCTCTTACAGAGGGTGTTAATCCTTTGGAAAAAGCTCTGCATGTTTTAGATTATCCTAAATAAATCCTCGCCCATATGCTGCCCCGGCTTATATACATAAGAAAAGCTATTTCGAAGCAGTTTTAACATTTACTAAAGTAAAACATCCAGTCCTGGATCCGTAAACCACGTCAAACAGTTAACTATTGATTACATGTGGTGTGCATCTGTGTCATTGAGCTGTTTTTTAATGATTAAAAATAAAGTATTTGCGATGTCTAAAAGTGAAATTCCAGTATTTGTATTCTGCTCAAGTACACTAAAGTATTTGCAAATCTGTCCTAAACCTCGTTAAACTTTTTGGTAACGGTTTCCAGAGTTTGGAACTGGGTCTGGGTCCTCCGAAGTTGATCAATGAATTGTAAAACAACCCATATAAAATATGCTTGAAGGAGCGTGGATAGAATTCCTATAAGGGATCCTTCAATCGTTGTTGGATATTTCTCCCTGCCAAATGCCATATTGTTGGTAACTAGTTGGACGAAATAGAGTAAACTCTCCACGAAGTTTATGCAGAATACTATTATACTCCCTATCAACCAGATTTTGCATTTGGATATGTTTTCCTGTAATCGTAGAAAGATCATTAAAGATTGTCAAAGGTTATCAACAATTTTATTTGCTTGACCTACCTCTTGAACCCCTTTCCATAATCTGGTCGCAATTAGAAACATGATTATGCAAATTAGAACAAGCAGTCCTAGAAACAAATAATAGTTACATCTCCAATAAAACTTGCAATAAATTCTACCCGGTGATTTAGTTCCGGTCTTTACTATACTTTACCTTCTGATACTGAAACGCTTCGGAATCATGTCCATCCGGGATAGGATAGAACAATTCATTAATAACTTGGAACTTTGACCCAGGAAGCTTCCTTGACTTCCTTTTGGTTATAAATATTACAACAATTGATGATAGAAATTGTGAGTATAATAAATAATATTAACCATTTCCAAACAAGCTATGATCTTCACCCCGGTTTTAAGCCGGTCCTCACTTCCACAACAGGGATGGGCCATTGGGAAAGAATATTATGGTCCTTGTTTCCGATTTAATTTATTAATTAATTAATAGAAACTTTTAAGTTTTGACGAACGTTCTAGCACAAGGACTGAGGTTCTGGTTTATATTGGCTGCGAGGATGACGTTTGACAGGATTACTCTCAATAAATAACTGTTTGTGTTAAATTTAACAAAGGATGTTAGATGAGGTGGATGGATTTGGAAGGATCAGCTATAAATAAATGTTATCCGTAAACAAATATCTATCATGCTTGTTGATCCATTAGAATTTAGTCTACTAGCAAAGCCCTGAAGTTGTGAGTTGTTCTACAAAACTACAGGTGAACTCTGAGGATTTCTTCTACGATTTTATTAAGAGGTGTAAACCTCTTTATGTGAATGCACTTTCAGTCAGTCTGTCTGGCTGGCTGTCCGTTAAGGCGATAACTCTCCAGCGGGTCAACTTCGGTTTTCCTGACGATTATTTGATTATTATTTCAGAATTATTTCCTGTCTCGGTATTTTCTACCGTGGTACGCCCCACCGCCTATACTTATTTAATATTATTAAATAGATTAATAAACACAAATAATACTTTAATTGGAGTTGTTAATGGTTTTAATTTGTTCTAACTTTACTTCTGTAGCAATAAATGCTGATGGTCTGGATCAATGGAGAGTTAGTTTAGGATTGTGTCTGCAAGCATAAACCCATTATTTGTTTGGTCAAATAGGATTGCTCTAAGCGTTATTCATGCAAAGTGAATATTTAATCAGGATTTGACTGAGCGTAGCATGTATTTTTAGAGTTGTATATTGATTTTGATTTACATTCAAAGTATTCCGTGACTGCATGAAGCATATTGGCGTTTCCAGAGACGATATTTAAATTGACATTTAATGTCAGGACTAGCCGACAGGGACCCGCTGCTGCCTCCAATCATGATGGAATCTTTGTTTAAATAATTGGTGGCCGTCTACGACAAATAGCTCCTGTGATATAATCCCATTATATCCCAGATTCCATGTGTAGCTCATGTGATAAAATCCCACAAAGTATATTACATCACAAATCCCACTTATAGCGCTTGTGATATTATCCCACAAATCCCATGAATAAATCCCCGTATGATTAATCAACTGAAACTCTGCCTGCTCGACAGTAACAATATGAGTCTAATTATATGATGCAGTAAATTGGGTAAATAAATCTCAGTGGCATCCCGGACTTTATGGAGAGGCTACAAAAGGTCAGTTGACCAGTCGGTCAGAAAAGGGGAAATGAATGCCGTAAAAAATCTTCTGATGTGGGATTCCAGATAAGCCCTTACCTAAGTCCGTTGGGCCGGAGGGCCCTCCACGTGGCCGTACTTGTTGAGGAATACAACATAGTCCGAGCACTTTCCCGATAGTTTGAAACGGGGCGACAATGCATGCAACCATTTTTATCTTTATGAATGGACATGGATATAGTTTGTATTTTGTTAACTAGATTGAGAGGACCCCTGTGCTGGTGCACTATGCAATTAATGGGGGTGGAAAAGGTAGAAAAAATGACAAGGGTTTTGTTAAGAAAGGAGGCCAAACGGGTGGTCAAAGATCTGGTAAGTTCTTTTAAATAATCCAGTTATTTTACGAGCATTTATTTACATCTGTGTTTGGGATTTTAGAGAGGCCGAGTTACCACTTCATAAATCGTGAAGAGATTTCCCTTCATCAGAAAGAGTAAAAAAGAGGATCTGAGGAGATCAAACACTTAACCGGATTCACCCCATCCTTATCATTTATCTTATCAGAAAAGGAATGGATAATCTTATAAAATAATTCCATTTTACTTGAAAGGGGAGAATAAAAGTGGGGAAATAATACGATAATAACTATAGCTGTTTGTTCCCACAAGGTTCAACATGCCTTGGAAGTTTTGGACGCTTGTTG
>JAQFZX010002096.1:0-21979 GCA_034682405.1 Hydroisotoma schaefferi | reverse complement strand
GCAGTAGTAGTAGTAGTAGTAGTAGTAGTAGTAGTAGTAGTAGTAGTAGCAGTAGAAGTAGTAGTAGTAGTAGTAGTAGTAGTAGCAGTAGAAGTAGTAGAAGTAGAAATAGTAGCAGTAGTATTACCATTTAGTGAAAAAAACCACCCAGTCTGTGATTATTATTATTTAGTCTGACTTTTTCCAGTTCATTCTTAACCCTTCCCGAGAAACCCAACCAGGCAGATTGCTCTTCGGGTTTTTGTAACACTTTTTACTAAAGTCTAGTCTAAACTAAACACTTGTCTTCATGTTTTCTTACAACTGTACAAATCTCTCTATCGGTTATCAAATGCACATAGGCATTTAGTTTTTTGCTCTACCTGAAATTTTACTAACATGTAAAAGGTGACCTATGAATGTTATACTAAGCAGCGTTGTAGTTTTAAAGGTTGAAAGGTACATTTAAGAAAAATTGCAAGGTAATTTGATCCATGGACAACTATATAACTTTCATTCATCCTCTAACCTTAACTTTATATGAATAAGGACTGCTGGAAAGAACACACTCACTTAAAGTAGTAGTAGAAATAAGTTATAAGACTGGACTGGACTCTTAGACTGGCACTGGACTGGATCGATTTCATCATTCATCTTTCTAGTCTCAAAGCTCCAGTAGTAGCCATTGGATTGATAAATAATTATTTAATAGGTTTAAAAGATGAATGATAATATTATGAGTTCATCTCTGGTTTGAAACGACTCCCTTTTAATAAACTGCTTATTTGTAGGCGGATCTACTCTCCTTCCAAGATCAGTTCGGGAATAGTAAGTGCTCAATTAATATTATGGGAGATAGAGTGATCTGCTACTACTAGATTTATTTTTTTTAAATGGGTTTCATAGGTACTTGATTTGGTCTAGAATTGGTGGACATTAGGTAGGCAAGGTTAGGTATTAGTTAGGCAGAGCAAGAACTAGGGTTCCTCGACGGTAGTTATGAATGAAATTTAGAAGTTGTGTGTAAATGTTAGAGAACTAACACCTGCAGAAATTAGATCGGAGGATTGAGAACATGAAAAACTGGTCGTAGCTGGAGCTGGATGGAACAGAGATGGGATATTGTTCGGATTATTGGTTTGGTTATGTTTGTAGATGGGTAGATTATGGTTTAGGTAGGTATGCAAGTGTAATTAAATTATTTATGAATTAAAGATGACCCATTAAACAATCCGCCCATGTATTAAAGTTTAAAATCAACCTAACTCTCAAGCAGGTGGATTACATATTTTTCGTATGCATCACCTGGTCTGAATTTTTGGGGGTTTTCATGCAATTAGTCCAACTATCTCAACAAGGGTTGTTAGGTATTTGCCTCCTTGTCGAGCATTTTTGGTAGTTCTTGTTGCAAGGATTGCCATTAATGTACCTATTACCTATGCAAGTTTAAAACTGGAAACACAATTTATTTTGTCTTATTAATGTAATTTTTACGAATTCTGTAAAGAATTTAATTAGCAAGCCTAGTAGTATCTTGTTTTGACGTTCGTTATCGTTGGGAAATTACTTAGCCGTACTTTCGGAAGGAGGATCTTAAACAGGATAGATTGAAGAATCAATAGGTTGAAAAATCATCGATGTTTAGCGTTCAATTAAGACATTGCGAGTTTCATTGTGTTGGACAACAGGTTGGTTACATCAATAAATTGGTCTATTGTTTAGGAAAGTGGCTATGAAACGGACAAGACTTAACGTATGGCCTGACCCTATAAGCAAATAGCAAAGCAATTAACTTGATCGTTATTTTCCCTACATGATGCACGCATGAAGTTCAAACCTTCGGCTTCGTAGACGTACGTACAATGTTTGTGGAATGATAGTAAAGGGGATGACAGTTTGGTGATAAATGTGTCTGGGTTGATGGTACGATGGTGGCTGGACTTGTTGGTTTTATTTCTTGGTGTATTTAATAGTAGCAGAAACACGTTTACGGGATAAATGAACTCAAGAATGTTAATCACAATCATCCCGCCTAACTCCCTCGAGTAGTAGTAAGTAGTATCTGGTAAAGAAGGGGGTAAAAAATGTGTGTAGTACTACGTCAAATTACAACGAGCGACCGGCGATTACAGATTGAAGATACTTCTTATCATTATTCTTTAACCATGCATGATGATAGATACAGAGATTCAGGTGGACGGGCTAAGAGTTGTTGGGCATTTCATCAGAAAAGATTGGGGTCCTGTACGGTCAAGTTGCTTGAGAAAGTGCGTAGTAGAAAATGCAAAGTAATCTTCGTAGTAAAACTACATTAGGGTAGAGCATTCCTTCAGTAGAATCTGTACGTTAATAGGGTCTATAAGTCTGATCAAGGTGAGGTGGTCTTATTCCCTTGTCCTGGAGAAGTTCAACTTATGTCTGTGCGGTTGGTTGGTTGGTTTGTGTTTTAATTTAACGATGTCCTGAGTCCTGAATTCTACTCGGTTATACCTTGTTAGATTTTGGGATACCGTATTTCCCATGTTAATTCCCCATGCCTCCTAAAAAAGCAGCATAGACAGTATCTGGAAAGTTGAACATGAATCGGAAGGGGAATTAAAAGTATTATTACAGTTAATCCCCAATGAATTACAGCCCTCCTCCAGTAGTAGCCTTATTGAATTCAATCTTAAAAGGGTTAACCTTCTTAATCTTATCTTAAACCCTAAAAAATTAAATAGCAGACCGGGCTAGATTTGGAAAATACACGGTAAGATCGGCAGTTAGCTCAATTTTAGTTGGGGAGAGGCAGATTAGATAGAAAGATGAGACATGTAAAAAGTGGATAGTCCCCGTAGGAAGGATAGATAATTGTAGGTAGATAAATGAAAAGTCTGGAATAACTGCACCACCTTTGACGATGATCTTATGCGTTTCTTGTGAATGGAAAGATGGGTTTGGTTGGGCACCCTTTGAAGGAATTTCATTCTGAAGTCCCTATCCCTTTACTAGGTACGTTTAAGAACGGGCATCTTCGCATTGAAAGAATACAGCCCTCGCTTTTTTATTTAGCTTTCTTAACTAAAGTAAGCTGACCCAGGGTAGAATTCCAGAGGGTGGAGCACCTCTTTGACTGATGAATGGAATTTTTTACTGTACTGGGAACGTTTTGCCCAAAGCAGACATACTTTACTACTTACTATTACTACAAACTTACGACAAGGATTAGACTCTTGAATGAATCAGGATTACCTAAACTTCCAGGGAACTGCCTTTATGCGGGTCTGAGTTGCAGGAACATTACATGGGGCTTTGCTTTTTTTGAACATTTTTGATTTGAAAGGTTGACAGGAGTTTTGCAAATGTTTCTGAACAACTCAATTAAATTAATTAAACCCCTTACACTGTTGTGTAAATAGAGCCCCAGAGTCGGAGGGTTATCCTCGGATTTTTCGGACCCTGTTAAAAGTATTTTTCTACAAGTTTAGTAAATGTCTCGCCGTAGCCGCAGCTGCGGACCGGTTTCAGTCGTTTTGTCCCCTATATGCCCTGTCTGAGTTTCGATAAAAGGGTAACAAACAAGTGTTGTTGTTGGTCAATCCTTATCATTCCCTGTCATATCATAAAAATAAGTGGTACGGGTGTCACCCTATGAATGAAATTACTCTGATGTTAAGGGAGTAGTGGTGGTTTAGTTTATAGGACGATCAACTCGTCTGGGTTTTTTTAGATTTATTGCTATTACTTACTACTACTACTATTCCTCCGTTAAGGAGTGGTTTTTAGAACTAACGAAAATATGAGTCAACATAATAGACGAAGGGTAGACGATTGATTGTATAACAAATATGAAAGAAGATGGTAATAAAGAATGGGTGGGGTTTTTAGTAGGAAAAACCAGACGAGACCCTTCAAGCTTACTTGGGGTCTCCAGACTAAAAAGACCACAAACAAAGTTACATGATAATATTTAGGTACTTGTTTTTTAGACGGAGGCTTCGCTTACTTTGTTGCGTCTCGCTGCATCTTTTTTACGAAGAAGTTGAGTAATTCAATGCAATATAATCGCATTTGTTAGGTACTTTGTTTTGTTGCAGATGGGTTTTGTTATATAATATTAGTTTAATGTCGTTTACTGTATTTATTAAATTAATATCCTCAGGATTTACTGACCCGTTATATCGACAGAGCTTAATTACTGGGTCGTTTATCAAGGAATGGAGTTTTGGGGGCTTGTTGTTTTTTAGCTGAGAAGTATTTGTTGGGTACGGGGAATTATTTTTGATAGACGGTAGGGTGCATTTTATATCCTGAAATAAATACCTCTTCTGATTTTCTGATCGTCACTTTTACCAACTACGCAAAAGGATGTAGGTACTCTAACGTTTCGTGGAATTCATTAGCAAAGACTTCTCTGAGAAAAACAACTTTCTTCTTCCCTACTATTTCCCTATAATTGGCTTGGATGGCTTTTCAATCATATTTATTGCGTATTTTATTTGTTTTTGTTATTGAAGCCTTCTTGTAAGTTATTTATCAAATGCACGCAATTATTCATACGGATATGACATTTACCCCGTAACAAATACGTGTCTTCTCAAGAATGAAAAACCTGTACTGAATGTTGCTGAGATTTATGTTAAAAAATAATGGGATCTTTACAATGTTTTCTACTGATTATTGACTATGCAATTCTTTATAAAAAAAACAGGGATAAGCAGACAAGGCTTTTGAACATACGGAACTATGTGCTAACAACTTTGGGGTATGGGAAATCACCCTCTTCCAGCAATAATCAGGTAAACTTACTGATTTAGATGCATTCCTGTCTGGCTTATGCCTATTGAAAAATAAAGGGACTGCAGACAGGAAGATGATAACAATGGAAGTTGTTTTGACTCAACGAGTCAGTAGTGTTTTATTTATGCGTTTTATTGTTATTTTTTGGGTAGGTCAACCCACCAAAAGTAGAGCAAGGAAGTGGCAACCGACCTCCTACTGCTTCGGCATTTTCGGGACAACTTCAGACCTTTTATCCTACATGTAAGAACACTGATCGAGTGGCTTTATATGCGCTTGACAAATGAGCTTTGCTGTCCAATTTAGCAGCAATTTAGTAAACTATTTATGAGCGTGTTGGTACAAGTGTCGCAAGTTAGATAATTAATTGATGGATTGATTATCGACTTGCAGGCGAGATACCGGCAAAGGTAGACGAAGATGTTTGGAACGCTCCTGGCTCATTCCACATCTACTTTGACTTTGTCACCGGGGTTCCTTCCTCCATAAGTAGGAATGTGAATGCCAACAATGGTAGTAATAACAATGGGACAAATGAGCTGACAGGATCTGCATCGAACGGTTCTGTCCAGGCATCCTCCACTGGGCGACTCTCCCTTCCAAGGAACAATGGAAGAGATAAAACTGGCTTGAGTACTATTTCAGCTAAACTGCGTCTTTACAAGATCGGAATGGATGCTCAGGTAGCGTTAGCTCTTCATGTTAACTTTACTACGGTAACTACAGAAGAATACGAATGACTTTTAATGTTATGCTTCACTTTGTAGATCTTTCATGCAACTCCAAGTCCATCTGAACCTTGTAATGAAACAACGGTCAATGGGGACAGTGACGCTGGTAATGAAATGAGTGGCATCCAAAATCTAAGCGTTCAATCGAATGGAGACAGCTCTTTAGTTGAAGAGAAGATCCGAGTTTCCGTCTATTGGTACAGGGCTCCTGTCTCAAAACATCATTGTAAGTGGTTCAATGCTAAATATAACCCGTGACCGGCCCCGATAAGCCCTGAAAAATTCTATTAATGGGTCATTTATATTCTTGACCCTTGACCCAAAAAGTTTGACCCCGATGGACCGTAAACATCCTACGGTTACTTACTTAGTCGTTGGAGTGTAGGGTTTTTTGTAACGACGTTTCATTTCCGTTTTCAGACAAGAAGAAGTTATTAGACACGAAGATGGTGTCGGTAAGGGATGCAACCTGGATTGACTTCGACATCCTGAACGCCGCAGTGCCTTGGTTAGACCATAAGAAACAAAACTTTGGGCTTGTTCTCCAAGTTGAAAACGAAGATAATGATCTAGTCGACCCTGGAAAGTACTTTATTAACTTGCCATGCTCAGGTAACCAACTTTTTTGACCTTATTGCACAAAAATTCACGACAAATTGTTATGAATCTACTAAACGGGATATCTCTTCCTTCCAGGCAACACAACAGAACGAGTACTGAATCCCCCTGTAATTGAGATCTGTACATTAAACCAAGCTCAACCCTCAGCAGAACAATTGGAATCCCAGCAGCCTCAATCCTTCGCTCCATTCACCATGAGCGATTCCTTCCGCTACCTCAGCCAAGTTGCTCAAGCCCATGAAGCAAATGATGCAGCAGGAAGAAGCAGCTACATCCCTGTCCCAGAATGGCAAAATGACCACCGTGTGAGTAATGAAACCGAAGAACAGCTTTCCCAACCCAGGAATAAAAACCCCCACAAACACAGACATAGGCACGGCTCCGAAAATCAGACCAATAAACCCAAACCTTCAAGAACACCGTCCAGCTCCGATTTCAAACTGGACGAAGACCACCCCCTAAGGCAAATTTTAGGTAGTGTGGCCAGCGACGCGAGTGGGAGGAGGTCATCCTCAAACCATCACAGTAGACGGAGGCAGAACCAACCCCACAATAGAGCAGGTCATCATAACCATCACAGACAAAACCAAGGTCACCATACTCAAGGGGACGAAATGGTCAGGGAGGGGGACACTGCTGGGAGTGACGAGGGGGAGGAGAGGGACGTCATAGTCCAAAAGTTCTACATCAACTCGGATTCTGGGAGAAGTAATTCTGTGGAGGATTCTGCAGAACCTTCTAATCGTAGGTAGGGGTGGCCTTCACCTGTAAATAGGCAAACCTTCATACTTCATGGGTGGATCTGCTATTTATATTGTAATAGAATTAGAGAAACCACACCCACTACTATTATTTATACTTTCAGGAGAAGTAGTTGACAAAGCCGGTAGTTTATGGGGAAGGAGATTTATTAGGTAGTAAGTAGTAAGTATTATTAGGTCTAAAGATACAACCTACCAGTATTTTTAGAGTTGGAAGGTTCTTTGATTTTACTTGAGAAATAACTAAAAAGCTCGAAATGTATGTGCCATTATTGAGTAGAGTATGCCATTATTGTAAGAGTCATCTTTATGCGGATTTAGATTATTGACAGAGGGATGTTAATAATATTAATGTCTCAATTTGTCATAATGTGACATTTATCTTCTTGTAGAACTGTATTAATTAATTACTGCTGAATTTGAGTTGACTTTTGAGCACATCTTATTCTTATTTATTGACGCTTGCCTTCATAAAGCCATAAACAAAATACTTAATTACTATATACTATTGTGTAAGGATCACACAGCTAGCATGTCAGTTTAACTGATCTGTATTCTCAGGAGTTGAAAGAAACTATTTAGTAACCGTTTGGTAGAAGTAGGAAGGGGTTTTTATACTTCAGGAATCCTGACCGTGAATTTCCTAATAGGTGCTGGTCATCATTCAACTAAAATGTAGTTTTTATGATTTACATTTTTTTAAATACGAGTTTAAAGCTAAAAAGCCAGGCAAAAGGGAGCTAGTAGATATGATTTGATTTTGTGGGGATTTTGCCATGATTTGCTAAATCGGTAAATTTGTCTCAACGGATAATTTTTAGTTTAAGTTGTACTACCGTACAAAACTTACCGCACCGTTAAGGTAATTGTTTTTTTAATTCCTTTTCCAGCCACCTATAAATTGTTAGCCTAATAATTTACAAGCAAGTATTCATCAAATTGTCATTTTTACCCTGAAATACCAGAATATATTATGATGTAATGTATTTTCATGACTAAAATATCAACCCTTCGAGCACAGCACACCCTCCACCATTTAATACTTAATATTAATTAATTAAGTTTAATGTAACCTTTAAAACTGGTTAATTAATGGTCGTGAAAAAATTCCGGCTACCGTATTGTCCCGAGTAGTGGCCCGGGCTACTAATTAATTTCAGTTTTTTGGGGATCAAATTCAACATATAATTAAAGGGGGCTTATGGGTCAATTAATAGTAATTAAGGGTGTGCCACTATTCGAGAAAATACGGTACTTACCTGTTGCCTGTGCAAGATGTTAATCTCACTAAATCCACTCAATTTACTTGACACTTACCTCGATAAGGAAAAACTTCAGAATTAAAGTCTTAACTTTACTCAGTCAATGATTTTTACCCCTGTGCCTGTGTGGCATAAATTAAATATTAATTACTTACCATACATTACTTAATTAGTTATTAAAAGGAATAGAAGGGTTTACAGTTTGCTTGCAACGCGCTTAATTGTAACTCTATTTTATTATGTAGTTTTAAGTAGTTAAATATCACAAACTTGTGTAGCCAGTACTCTATTTCGGCTAACGTCGTCGTTAGAAGAATTTTATAAAAAATAAAATAATAAAAATAAATCAATACTTTGAATAGATTTTTAATACCACACATTTTTTCATACAAACACCTTAATATTCCCATTTGTAGTTGTAAAAAGTTGTTGTAAGAGCAGGAGGCTAAATATTGATCAGTAATCACTGACAATGTTGATAAAATTAATTAATTATCCAAAAACTATGCAAAGCCATGCCCCATACATATTTTTAATGATCGATCAATCAATCAAATGCATTGCTGATAGACAGGGTAAGTGAATATATTTTTTAGGAGGAATTATAAACATATAAAACTCTAGATCTAGAGGATTTTAAGGTCAAGTTGGATGACAAAATTGTCAAAAAGTCCACATGTATCTAGGAAATAAGGAACGGTTTGATTTTTTACTACAAGAACAATTACAATGAAGCATGCATGCGTGTCTCTTTTTCCATTGAAATCAAATGGATTTTAGATACCTACGTTCGTCAGTCAACAATAGACTTGACCGACTTGACTGGTTACATTGATCCATTCATTGCTCAAGTTAATTGTCTTGTAAAAAAACAACAACGCATGGTTTCCGATGATAAACCTAAATTCCGGGCGGATGGTAATAAATAGCCCTGGGACAGTATTCGTTTAGATTTATAATATCGCGAATTAAAAAACGCGAGCTTAATTGTTGCTGCAAACTCAATAAACGGATCAATAAATTAGTAAGGCGCTTAGCTTTTAGGCAGAACCATTTATCAACAAATCAACATGTTTAAATATGTTACAGCGTTCACCAGATTCATTTCAGGGAACCTACTATCCTAGGATTTGTAGGTTATAAAAGGCCGAGGTGCAATTCATGTACGGATTTATTTGGGATTTCAAGGGTTTTCATCTTCAACTCCTTAGAACTTCTAATACCTCTATAACCCATTTACACGTTACTTCAAAACCCGAAGGATTTTTCTATCCCTTTTATTCAGTATCGACTGCCTGAGAGGATGGAAGATCTTTTAATAATTGAATAATGTATGTATTTCTATTTACTATGCATGTGATATGGATGGATGTTGTTGTTATCCTTCTTCTAAGCAAGGTCCTCGAATTTATTTACAATTAGTTATGCACTAGCTAAAGCGTACAATGTAACAGAAAGCATATACATAACTGAGGCAAGTTTTAACGTACTAGTTTAGTTAATAGTAATAGGCTAAATTAAAATATGCATAAAAAACAAATAATGGGACAGGTAGGGTTCTCTACCTTTAATCAGTTTCAGTACTGTTCATGTTGCACAGACAGTCGGAAACAACCACTTACTTTTTACACGTGTGCAGAACACAAAGACGAATTATTAAAACATTAAAAAACCTGCATAGTAAAGTTAATAGTTTAGTACATTTTCTAAAAGTGTGTACAAGTTGAATTAGGAGGAGTTGGGGTTTCCAGCTTTAATTCAGTCCACTGCATAAAATAATGTCAAATCATTCATAAGTCACGATGGAAAATTGAACATACAGTTGCAAAGCTTTCAAAGTGTATTAAAGTTTATAAAAGTTGTAGGTAGAATTTATCAAAATTTAACATTATTGGGACTCAGCACTTCGATTAAGTGGAGCAAAGAAGTTATCATTAATTTAAGCTCAGTCAACAATTTCCGTGGTCAATATTTAGGAGTTTTAATATACCAGTTTTTCTAACTAAATATTAGCAAATCGATTTTTATAAGTGGAAGTGGAATGCGATGAGTTTAGGTCTGGTATGGGAGGCTTTCCACCAATAACCTTACATTTGCATTAAGAATTGACTATTTATCTATAAAGTTATGATTGCATAGAAGCTTTTTACTTTCAGCTTCAGCTTGGAACTTATGGTTTCCAGACACACAGATTGAGGAGCTCTTTTTGGGGAGAAAAATAAATTGTAATAAATAAGCAAAAGCAGACAGAAAGCTGAATAATATTTACACAGGCAACTGTACTTGTATCTTAGTTAACGTCAACGGGGTTTTTGTTTAGGATGATAAGGGTTTTTTTTATAAGGTTTTGCTGCAATTGCAATACATTTTTTAAATCATAAAGACCAAACATAAATACCCGGAGCCCTATAAGATTTTAAATTTTGATTAAAGATTGCATACTAATTTAGCATAGATAGGCCCAAATAAAGGTACAAAGACTCAACCAGATTTTGATAGTGGTTTGTGCTCTTTTATAAAGAATTTTATGTGGATAGTCTGTAAACTTATTTTAATTTAGGATGAAAGTGTACGTTTAGCTGAACTTATTAAAAAGTTCTTGAGATTTGTTTAATTTATAGTAGATTTAATGAGTTCTACTTGACGGATGTTGAAAGTACACGATCAGACTGAATAATAAGAACGGTCTGAACAAACATGCGATAAAGTATGACAAATAGTTCGGTAACTGCGTTTTAATCAGTAATCTTTGTACCTCAGTGAATAAGAAACACTGGGATAAATATTTTGAAACTGTGATAAACTTGAATAGGAGAGAATGGAAGGTAAAAATAATGAGATACCAAAGGGTATTATTTTGAACGATCAAAATCTCAAACTGGGTACGGATAACCCTGCGTTTGCGATGGTAGAGCATCCTCAAACCACAACAATGGTAACATCCCTAAAACTCCCAATAACTTCTTTAAAGAAGGGACAGTAAAAGTACAATTTATTTGGACAGGAATCTAAGGACGAGGGGCCAAAGACTCGTGGGAAAATGTCCAAAATATCTATGGACTTCCCGATAAATGGAAACGAGATCGGACCTTCTTCCCCAGAACCGGGTCAAATGTACCAGCTAACTCCCGTTTCTAAAAATAATCCTAATGCGACAGAACTAAACTTTCTCTCCAGTTTGATTGTAAGGACGAGGTGTAAACTGAGCAAAACTGTGGAGGATAATAGATCCTTAGTGAAAAAAGGGTTGGTAGGATTGGGTGTGGGTTTATTCCACGTTTATTTTATCGCTGCTGTGGTCCATAATACGGAGAGTGAGTTGCCTATGGATTGGTGTGATGGACTTGGACTTTTAATCATCCTTACGGGAATTATCTACTGGAGCGTGTTTTACTATGTCGTACTCAAGGGTCATTTTGGTCAATCAATTGATACAAAGTTTGTAAAAAGGATAAAGAAATGTATGCATCGTATCAGAAGAAAACGGTACGTTTAGTAGGGGGTTGCATTTTTGAAACACGTAGCGTAATTAAAATCTGCATATGTATGCTTCAGTCTGTGAAATAAAGTACTCTGTAAACTGAAACTGCTAAAAAAACGCTTTATGTGTCCATTATCCTTTTTTACAGTTGGATGATGCGAGGTCTAGGAGGGCTGACTTTAGGGGGTGTGGTCACCTTCATCGTGGTAGATTGTTGGGGAGAACCCAGTCGACTTATTTCGGCCGCTGGATATTTATTAATAATATTCATAGCTACTTTAGTATCAACCTCTCCTGGAGACATTCGCTGGAGGCCTGTTCTATCTGGGCTATTTATCCAGTTCATTTTTGGACTTGTTGGCCTAAGATGGGCCGGGGGGCGGCGTATTCTTCACTGCATTAGTCTTAAAGTATGGGCTAAATACATGAATTTGGGAATAATTCCCCTTTAAGAATTTCATGTTGATCAAACCTACTATTCTGTTTAATTAATTAACTTGGCAAAAGAGATTTCATCCTTCAGATTTTAATTTCTAAATGAGCTTACTTCCTTCCAAGACCGATTATTTGTTTTGCAGCATTTATTCGGTTGCAACTAAGATATTCAGTAAATGGGATCAGTATGCATGACATTCTGATTTTAATTGCAGATCACAAAATTTCTACAATATAGTAACACGGGTAGTTCGTTCGTCTACGGATTTGCAGCCTCAGGTCAGTTGCAAGTTTTAAACTCAACGTTAAAGGAACTTGTGGGGACTTCCCTAGCTATTCCAACTACGTTTGCCTTCACGGTGAGTTCAATAAGTGGGACTCGCCTATAGTAAAACTCTGGGAGTGGAATGATAACCATACTTAATCTTTATGGATGTTTAGAGTTTATCTGTGATGCTGTTCTTCAGCTTTTTTGTTCAACTTCTGTATCATATTGGTGTGATGCTATGGGTCGTAAGAAAAGTTGGATGGCTTCTTCATGTAAGAAATGGGAGGAATAATAAATAAAAAGGTATATTTTTGTGTGTAAATTTGAATATTTTTCCGGACTTTGTTAGGCGATTATAGGAACTTCGGCTGCAGAGTCTATGAACGCTGCGGCAAATGTTTTTCTCGGAATGGTGAGGCTTTCTTTTATTGAGGATAGATTACATAAATGCTCTTGATTCGCAATTAGTTTAACATTTAGACAGAAGCTCCACTTCTTATCAAGCCATTTATAGATGATCTAACTACATCTGAACTTCATGCGGTGCTTACCGGTGGGTTTGCAACAATCGCTGGGTAATTATGAATGATTTTAATGTTTTGAAAGTTAGAAAAACGTAAAGGAATACTAAACTTTATGGAGTAAACTTTTATAAAGTTTTCTGAAATTGTAGTACAGTGATGGCAGCATATATAGGCTTTGGAGTTAAGGCGGATTCGCTTCTTTCAGCCTCAGTTATGGCTGCTCCTTGTGCTCTCGCTTTGTCTAAGCTAATCCATCCCGAAACTGAACAATCTAGGACTACGGCTGATAAAATAAAAAACACTAATACAAAGTAATATTTAGTCTTTTTTAAATTCAAAAAGTCAAATGATTGATGCCTGAGAAATATATGGAGTTAAACATGTTAAAAGATCGGAGGGAAATGCTCTAGACGCTGCGGCTCAAGGTGCAATCCAAGGAGCGACGCTTGTAGTTTGTATTATTGCAAATATCGTTGCATTCATAAGCTTTGTAGCCTTCCTTAACGGGATCATCGGGTGGATGGGGGCACTTGTGGGGTTGCCCCAGTTGTCTTTTGAGGTAGACTTGTTCCTCAACACATTTACTGAACATTAATTTTGAATTAAAAATGCAGTATCAGTTTTGTAAATGTTTTAGTGGATTCTCGGGAAACTGTTCATCCCTGTTGCTTTATGCATTGGGATAAACCCCGCAGAAGCGGAAGACGTTGCTCTATTGTTGGGTCTCAAAACTGTGGTCAATGAGTTTGTCGCTTATGGACGGCTACAGACTATGATCCTTTCCGTACGTTCCCAAACATTTTATTAACGAGTATTAGTTAAGTAGTACGGTAGTAATGTTAACATTCACTAATATTTATGTAAATTCAGTGCATCATTATTCATATTAGATGAAAGCTAAGCCTCTTAATTTTTAAAATCTATCACGGAATAACAATAGCCAAAACTTAAATATTTAGGAAAGAAGTCGCCGAATCTCGGAATTCGCACTTTGTGGATTTGCTAATTTGGCTTCAGTAGGAATTCAAGTAGGAAGTCTAGGGTCCCTGGCCCCTAATCGGAGGTCAGAATTGTCATCGATAGTTTGGCGAGCTCTTTTTGCAGGTGCTGCAGCAAATCTACTCAACGCATGCATCGCAGGAACTTTACTCTCTCTGGATGAAACTATCCCGACCACTTGAATGAAATTAATTAGAGTTTATTGTAAAGAGCGTTTTTATTTTGATATTTTAAAACAAAATACTATTACTTATTATTACTTATTTATTTATTTATGATGATTTACCAATTAAAAAATCATCTGAAAATCCATGTAGCAGAAAAGAAATAACTGTCTGGCTACAATTAATTTTAACTGAATTTTTTAAAAACCCTGAAGGGATGGACATAAATAAAACTCTAAATTTTACTCTGAAGTTTTACGTGTATTTTTTTACTCTTTTTAGAATTAATCCTAAATAGTGAACCACAAAAATAATAAGGAAGAACCAAACCCTGTGCATCCTACTTTCCTACTTAACATGGGATTACTGTTCCTGGTTTTGGTGTAAATTTGGAAGCATTATTTAATGTGGATTTGTGTGCATACTTGCGTACTAATACATTAAATGTATAAATGTTACTCTTCTGCCAATCTCAAGTTCAAATGGATTTTAATCACAGATATTTATATAATAATTTAATACTGACTGACTATCTGCCTGAGTACATCAATTATATGCGTTATGTGTGAAAATGTTTTAGTAAAAAATAAATGATTTTCTTGTACTCAATATGCCACTCACTAGCCCAATAAATTATTTATCATAATAAGTAATTGTCCTTATAAAGTTCGACTTGAACAAAACAAAACTAAGTAGGCTACGCTACCAGTCAATATTCAACAAACGCTATACTTAGTACCAGCACAGTAGGTCGGATGGTACGGACGGAGGTGTAATCTACATAATTTTATGCCGATATCATTAAATAAATACTTAAAACACACACCCACCTATCAAAATGGTTTAATAAGAATATGATGCCATCAACAAATGCAATGATTTTAAACCCCAACATTCATTCCTAATTGATAATTCCGTGTGTATGCCAGATTTTCGTAGGGTTAGCATACAACTGGTGTCATTTCATAGCAAGATAAGAGCAAGGCTACTTTTTCTACTCTTTTTATTTAGATTTTTATTAAAAGAACTGAGTTTTGGATTAATTAAAATGGATCAGACTTCCGAGGATCTAGGACCAGAAAGTGGTGTGGATAATCCTGGATTTCAACCCGACCTGGAACTACAGTCCACCCTTTCAGTTCGTAAAGTAGTTGTTTAACTTTTGACAGAAGTTTCTTAAACAAATCTCTGTAGAAAAGCAGCTTAGTTGCGAAATGCTCCTGACTGACTGTCATTTTAACGTTTCAATCTATGAAGATGTCTTAAAATATGTCTTTCCAATTCCTCTAGGGCTTACTGAACGATGACAGTCCCCCCAGAAACACCTACGGTTCCCTACAGCCATCCACAGACATAGATAATTCACCAAAATTAAGAATACGATCTTCGCAAGCAGATCCTCAACCGCATTCAAAAAATCCCCTGAGAGGTTCCCTTAACGGTGGAACAAAACTTTCCATCCAACTCTCTGAAGGTGTTATAAAGCTAGACAGTACTGGAGAGCAAAACCTACCAGAAATGCAAGGTGACTTTTTAACTGGCCTAATTGTCGGAGGAAGGTCATGGATTTATTCCCTGTACAGCAAAAATGTCCGAGCGGCCAAGTTCCTGACCTTGTTCCTCCTGTTTAGCTTATACAACGCTTATTTGGTCACGGCTGTGGCCTACAGTGTGAGGAATGAATTGGACATCGGATGGTGCGATGGCGTAGGGTTTCTTATAATTATTACAGGCATCGTCTACTGGTCCTTCTTTTACTACCTCGTAAAGGGGATGTGGGGAGGGAGGATTGTAGAAAGCTTGCAGCCCGTAAATAAGCTATGCCACTCTGTACTT
This sequence comes from Hydroisotoma schaefferi, assembly GCA_034682405.1. Lineage (NCBI taxonomy): Eukaryota > Metazoa > Arthropoda > Collembola > Entomobryomorpha > Isotomidae > Hydroisotoma > Hydroisotoma schaefferi. The sequence goes on along the minus strand of JAQFZX010002096.1, from coordinate 6,139 downwards.
TCCCAGAGGTAGTAATTAATTATAAAGGGGATAAAAGGTTAAGATTTCCTGGAAAAAAGGTCCATAAATTTGTTGTTTTTAGAATAGCAAGGATGGGCCTAGGTCTGCTTATATTTGGGGGGATTCTAGCATTCATAATAACGGATGCTTGGAGCAGCCCCCGTCGCCTTGTTTCGGCTGGAGGTTATTTCATAATTATTTTGTTAATCACGCTCATGTCAACCAATCCTGGATATATTCAATGGCGACAAGTTTGGGCTGGGTTGCTACTACAGTTTATTTTTGGAATGGCTGTCCTTCGGTGGGAGGGTGGTAGGTCTGCCTTGGAGTGTTTGAGTGGAAAGGTCAGGATATATTGAATCGGAGGTCAGGAAAGGGTCAAGAAAGCGTTTTAAAAAATGTTAACTTCACAGGTTACGACGTTTCTAGCCTTTTCAGACGTTGGATCTTCTTTCATTTACTCTTTTGTTGCTTCTGGAGAAATGGAAGTAATTGATTCAGCCGTTCCTGAACTCATTGGAACGGTTTTGACCGTTCCTACAATCTTTGCATTTAAGGTGACAAATACCGGCTATTTTATGAGGTCTGGAATAAGGGGGTTTAAGAAAGTTTGGAATATAAAATTGTTACGTTTTTATGCAGAGTTTGTCAGTGATATTTTTCTTTGGCTTTTTCGTCGCCCTGTTATACCATATTGGAGCTATGTTATGGGTTGTCAGGAAGTTGGGCTGGTTACTTCAGGTAAAGTAACTCTAGCACTGTCCATGTCTTTAGGTATTTTGTAATGTTATTTACAGCGTTTTTCTGCAGAAGATTATGGGTACTTCGGCTGCTGAATCTATGAGCGCTGCTGCAAATATTTTTCTTGGACAGGTGAGGTATTTTGAATGTATTGAAAAATGGTCACACTGACCCTCAAGTATTTTATTAATATTAATATCACGCAGACGGAGGCACCCCTACTAATCAAGCCATTTATTAATGACTTAACTAAGTCTGAGCTTCATGCCGTGATGACCGGAGGGTTTGGAACAATTGCTGGGTAGAATACTAAACCAAATGTTAAGTAAAAAAAATATATCCTAAAGCTAAAGCTTTCTTCTACCCGTCTGCCAGAACGGTTATGGCAGCGTACATTAGCTTTGGAGTTAAGGCGGATTCGCTTCTTGCTGCTTCAGTAATGGCGGCCCCTTGCGCTTTGGCTCTTTCCAAACTAATGTATCCTGAGACGGAGGTTTCTAAAACTACAACAGAAAAGATGAAGAATGTCGATACAAAGTAGAGAATAATAAAAATTAAATGCATCAGAACTCAAAGAGTACTTGTATACTGGAAAAATTGTTTAGTAAGTAATAAGCTTCCTTATTGAAAAAATAGGTCGGAAGGGAACGCGTTGGACGCAGCGTCTCAAGGAGCGATCCAAGGAATTATGCTTATTGGTTGTATTATAGCCAATATCATCGCTTTTGTTAGTTTTGTAGCATTTTTGAACACGGTATTGAGCTGGTTTGGGGGACTTGTTGGGGTGCCGCAACTTACTTTCGATGTATGAAAATACTACACAGTTGCATAGGAACAAAGACGATGGAAATGAAGTTTTCATTTACTTTTAGTGGCTTCTGGGCAAAATATTCATCCCGGTTGCTCTAATAATTGGAATAGACCCTGACGAAGCGGAAGATGTGGCTTTACTTCTCGGACTTAAAACAATGGTGAACGAGTTCTTGGCTTATGGGCGATTACAGGATTTGGTTAAACTTGGACAAATTTCGGTAAGATTTTAGGGACTTTTTTATGCTTGGCGTCTGCATAGATTTAATTAGCAGGTTTAATTTAGATTAAAGTGATAGATCCCTTGTCTATTCATTGCTACCATGTTGCTACACTTGACCAATGATGTTAAAAAAGTAAATTAAATGAATCTACTTTTAGGAAAGAAGCAGACGACTGTGTGAATTTGCCTTGTGTGGTTTTGCAAACATAAGTTCGGTAGGGATTCAGTTGGGAGGGTTAGGAGCCCTTGCACCTGACCGAAGGAACGACCTCTCTTTGGTAGTTTGGAGAGCCCTTATTGCTGGGACTGCAGCCAGTTTCATGAACGCTTGTCTTGCAGGGGCTCTTTTGGATCTGGATGAAACCTTAGCAGAAGGACTGGGAGGAAGTGCTCTAGCGAATAATATTAGCTTATCAATGTCCGCAAATGTTTTTCAGTTATAGTAAATGTAAAAGTAAGCGCATTATAATAGATAAGGGGAACATTTTTATTAGTAAACGTTGTTTTAAATAATATCTTTTCCGTCTTTTAAATCCAATGCCATCATCAGTTAAGATTATAAAGCTTTGGCCTTATGATTCCTTAATTGAACTATGGTCAGTGGTCATTATGCAAATTATGGGTCTCTTCGTGGAAATGAGTAACCGGATCATGATGGGTATGGTGATGATGTTTTCGTCTAATGGGGCCATGTCGTCGGATTTATCTTTAGCTTCTTAGTCAGTAACTGTCCCGGTCTGACTCTGGTCCCCTGATAATTTGGCTGGCTTTAGGTCGCGGTCTACAGGGTGACTATCATCTTTATTTTTGAAGAGAGACTTTGTCCTTGTTTTTTTAGTGGATTTCCGTTTTACGCCATCCAAAAGGTCATTATTGCCGGAATTTTTGTTTTTTTTGGAGATATTGCCTTGTTTTTTGAGATTAATGGGGTTTTCAGAAAGTGGTCCAGGTCCAAGTTCGTGTTTCTCAGGAGAGTCGTGTTCTTCAAGGCCGTTCCAATGGTCATCAGACTCTGTAATCTCTTCGGGTAGTATCTCTTCAGTTTTTGTGGGTTCCAATATTGGATTTACGGGATCGTGGTGGTCTTCTACACGAGTTTAAAAAGATGTTAAATGTGGAAAGTGTTTTGAGAGCAAAAAGAACTTTTACCTAGTTTACGGAGGCTACGCTGATTCCAAACTTTGACATTTCTACTAGTAAAGTCTTCAACATCGTTTTGTGAAAGGCTGAGTGCTTTCTAGAACAGTAGAAAATGCCAATTAGAATGCATAATCCGTGGGATAAAAAGTACTGAAAAAAAACTGTTGTTGGGGTAATTTTTTAAACCTCGTAAACTTCCCTATGTTGATCACGTTCCTTAATAATTGCTGCTCTAATTTCCGACTCTTCGTCTAAAGGATCCTCCCCTAGAACTGTGAGATGATTCTGAATCCTCATACTCTTCTCCCAGATCCTTACCCTAATGAGTTGTTGATTAAACTCCTGTTCCTTGGCCAAGTAAATCTGCCTTTCTTGCCAAGTATTGAGACCAAGGGGTCCTATGACCTTCGTACTGTCGTATAGGTTGTCATCTTTCTTGAGCAGAAAGTGGTTCGTCCCAGCTTGGGTGCAAAGATCTTCCTTTACATCTACGTTTTCAGCTAACTGAACTTTCCCCACGGGGAGCAAGTCTAATAAGGGTCGAAGTACCATGCGGGGCTCGGGGAACTTCTGGTTTATGGGAATTGGATGCCCACATCTAGCTATTTCTGCTGTTTCTTGCATTATATTCTCACTAAAGATAAAGAGGTATTTATAGTGGAAGTTTCGAAACGGTTCTAACCCAAAGATTTACCTTTCATATCCTGGAATCTTCCTGGCTAAAATTATAACATCGTGTGGAACGGCGTCAACATCCGGGAAGTGGACCTGTAGATGGTATACTATTGTTGTGTATTCGGAAGGGGTGTATTGCACAATTAGTTCTTTTATCCCATTGATTCCTCCTACAACTCCTGTTGGAAAGTTAAACAGTTTATAACTGCTTATAGGGTGATTGATGTTAGAAGCATAAAACATAATGATAAAGTCTCAGTACCATTAAATGGAGTAACGCTAAGTGCATCTGTGTACGAACTTTTTACAGAAATGAAAAAGTTTTCGGACTTTTCCGGCTGTGGGAGTGAAATCACTGCTTCCATCCTATCAAGGAGAAAGTAGTATTGATGTTAACATTTTTTTTGAAAGTATTCAATGGGTTTTGCATTGATAAACCAATTTTAAGGACGGACCCAGTGCCAATTTCGACTTGAGGCATTACAATAAGTCTCGGCAGGACGAACCATAAAACTCCTGGAAAGAGTTCTAAAGGGACGGATATCATTTCATCGTCCTCATCCCCATTAACTTTCAATCTCAAGCAGTCCAAGCACATTTTTCGCTCGTGTGGCGTACATCGGATGATAAGCTTTATTTGGGCTCCGCCGTAGATCCCCGTCTAATAAAATAAGCATGAGTTTTTTCCTCTAGTATTTATTTACTTCAAAAGGAAGGCATTATTATGGATCTTTTGTTCGACTTTCATGGGGGAACCTTTTTGCAATAGACTTGGAAGATGTTCGTGTTTGGTTGGAGGATGGTAAGTTGGACAAACTTTGTACTTTTGTTCCAAATGGTAATTTCAAACTGGTGCTGTGAAGGGTCGTCGTGTGGAAATCGGATGAAGGGTGGATTCACAGACAGCTTCGAGTTTTTTTGGAACTTCTCATCACATTTGCATTGATAAGCACCTAATTATTCATGTTTAAGTTAGCTTATCAGGTTCAAGTATTCAGCAATGCATCTATCTTTCAATCACCGTTTTTAATAAATTCTGCTAATTACTGAAATATGGCATTTAACTAGCCAAAATAAGCTTTATTATACTAAACCTTTCAGCTTATCTTACTTCTAGGTTTATTTTTAATACGACAGGGAATTTAAGTTAAGAAATATATTGTTTAAAGGTCCAACTAGACTTTGGGGGTTGCTGAGTTGGGGGTTTAGGGGCTGTATATTTTATAAAAGGATTCTTTCTTCGGTCTAACATTCTCATTTTTAGTACGAAAACTCTATCTAAAACCCTTGTAAACTTGTTATCAAATATTCTAACGCTTTGGTGAGTTGCCTTACATTATAAATAAATAATGCATGTGAAAGATAAATAAAATATGGCTGGACGTATACAAATTCAATACAGATAAGCGGAGTAACTGACGTGCATAATAAGGAAGTAAAGCCAAGTCTTCATCCGTTAGCTTTCCAATATCCCTAAACAAGTCCATGTTTGGTGGATAACAGTTTGATATAGGATTATGCAACTTTAAGCACAAACTAGAGTAATATTTATTTTAAACCAATTTGATTTACTCAGCCTATAGTTTCAGTTCTTAGGAAAGTGTCAAATTGTTTTGAAGAATGAATAAATGTGCATCAAAGTTGTCATAAATACATGGAATTGTAAAGAAAGAATGAGTAGTTTATGCCATTTTACACACCGCTTTGTAAAATTTAGTTTTTATAAAGGCAAACTTAGCAATTAATTTAAAATTAAAATGTAATGTTAACCCAAGGAGGATACCTACCTTTGGCCATCTATAACTTAAACAAATCGTATTTTTTGTACATGAGAATGTTTACAAAGCCATTAGGTCGTCAAATATATTTGCATTAAAATGGGGATTCATAAAGATAAATAGTACATGCAATTAAAACAATCGTACTCATTTATTTCTCAAGGCTGAGCTAACATCTTCGAATGTTTTCCTACTTTTAAGAAAGTTATAAATCTCTTGAATTGGTGATGATTTCATTAGCAATCCTGTCACGATGTCACTTGAAATGATGTCACTCACGATGCGTTTTTAGCTTCCTTGCAGTTTTAAACTTGAATTTAAGTGACATGCAAATAAATCATTGATACAATACATAATGCAGTAATCAAGTACTACAAAAGGTACATACATGCATTTTCCTGTTGCAATTAATAATACTTCCGTCGCATCCGCCAGCCAAATGACATCAACATTATCAAATCGAGCTGAAACAAAACGATGATGTAGTTTGGAGCACAAATGCAGGCTTATTTTTCCATGTTCCATAAACAATGAAACGTGCTTTCCAGTTTTAAATAAATTGGCCCCCCCATTTGAACAACCCTGAACTGGATTATTCGCAAAATTGCAAATGTCATTTCACGCATATTATGTGTAAAAAAAGAAAGAAAATGAAGAGAAGAAATGCATCGCAGTAGAAAAAGAACAATAGGTTGATTATGTAACATGAATCGTCCTCAGGATCACAAAGTATACACTTGTAGTACCACCTATTCTATGCCTATAAACCACA
>JAQFZX010002095.1:0-21986 GCA_034682405.1 Hydroisotoma schaefferi | reverse complement strand
TAGTTGTAGTAGTAGTAGTAGTAGTAGTAGTAGTTGTAGTAGTAGTAGTAGTAGTAGTAGTAGTAGTAGTAGGTAGCAGTAGTAGTTGTAGTAGTAGTAGTAGTAGTAGTAGTAGTAGTACGTTCTTCTAGATTTCTGGCAGAGGCGACACAAACCTCCATGTTAAGATACTTTGTTCAGCGTTTAAAGGAACTAAAGGTACTTTTAGACCCTAATAGTGAAATACGGATAAAAGTGCATATTGTACTCGGGGATCAACTTCCTATTTGAACAAATGTCCCCAACATAATCCCTTCCACTCACTTAATGTCGTCGGAGGAGAAAAAGAAACAAATGGAGATGGAGTGTAGTGTGGACCCAAAACTCAGTCTTAGGTTATCATTATCATCCTCATATTTTTCATTTTATTTTATGCCCTTCATATTTATTTTAAACCCTCTATCACATCAGTGGCTTTCACATATATACAACACTTTTCCTATGCATCCTTCTCGGATATGTTCATGTACTTTTTACCAAATCCTTTTAGAGTCACACTGGCATTTAAAAACTAAGATTTCACCAAACTTAACTGGTTCGTTTTGGAAACTGGTGTCGGCACGTCAGGAATTATAAGGGAGAATGCAGAGGCTTCCGTGCATACAGGCACCATCCCTCTTGCTGACAGTTTATTATGCTAATGTTCTCTAAGGGTTTTGTATCTGATCAATCTAAATCTTTGATCTGTGATCTAAGGTACAAGATTATACATGTTAATGATGAAATCCGTCTAGTGCGGCTACGGATCCGTACACCTTGAATAAAACTCACCTAAACTAAGTCTAAATAACCCTGAAATAGCCAGCAAACTCTTTACAATCCAAGATACTTCAACTTCAAACCCCAAAACACTGTAATAGAGTTTGAAATTTACAACCAAAAGCCACTTGAAAACCAAATTCTTATTGGATAACACCACAAATTTAATACATAGTAGATCACTCCTCTACAACACGTCAAAACTAAATTCTGTAACTGCTCTTCGAGAGCCATTCAAAATGAAATAAAATACTAAAAACTAGACCCTTAAATTACACTTCGTTCGTAGTCCCAACTAGCCTTGTTTAGTTTAAGCCCTTTCAAAAATGCTAAAAAGTCAAATATAACTTTGCAGAACCTTCCAGGATTTATTTGGCCCTCTTCTGCGTTGCTTTTGGAAGTAAATGTTGATTCAGAATATCTCAACCATAATACCTTTTGCTTGTAGAAACATGCAAAAAAACTCTTATAAATAAAACAACTCGAAAAATAAACTTTTAAAATTTTATTAAATCAGAACCATTTCTGATTTCTGATTTCACTATGTCAGTAAATCATCTTTTTTTTCGTCTGACTTAAGTTTTCATTTCTAAAACTGAACAATTTTGATTGTTTTTATCACTCGATTTTTTCTATCACCGTTAAAATATCATTTATTACATAAAACTTAACAGAATATGTGTCGAGCCGCATAGTTTATATGCAGTCGGATTAAAATTATAATTACAATAAATTACCCAGTTATAAGAGTTAAAGACCAGCTAATATCTAACATCTGTCCCTAGATCTTCTTATAAATCACTTTAAAAGTGGGTTATTTGATGCAAAAGCAGCCCATCGTCGCTGTCACTTCAACGTGACAGAAACGCAACCGCGTTTGCTTCAGTTATCGCAAACCGCATAAGTTATGTCCGGCATTGCAGCGGATTATAGACGAAGAAGCAAAACCTCAAGACTTCTCTAGATCTCTTGATTTGGATTATTATAAATTCATCCCTCTGATATCTAATCTATGGTCCATTTATGGACGATTGAAAAGGATCCATACAATTAAAAAATAGTTGGAGTTGAAATATTGACAGAAAGGTCCAAAAATTAATTCTAAAAAACAACCAAATGAAGTCAGAGAACATTTTCGATGCAAGGTTAACACGAACAATAAATTAACAATATCTACCCACTGCTGAGTAAACTATACGAATGAATTTAAACTAAACGTTTCTTTAAAAAACTGGAATGTAAAACTTAAAGTTAAAGCCTTAAAACTTCAGAGTTAATACTTTAATTAAATACCGACTACAAGCTGCCTTATTTAACAAAGCTCATTAAGGATTGGGATTGGAATTGTAAGATGAACACAGAACAGCCTTTAAAATTGTATTATTCATTTTTTTTATCGTGTTCGTTCAGTTTTTTAAATCATTCTGTCAATCTGTCTGTACCAAAATCCATCTTACGTTTGGATAAAATATTTGAAATCACCGAAAACGTTTAAATTAAGTGAATAATAATTATAATAATAGTAGTAAAAAGTAGCTTAAAGTAACACCAAGGGAAAGCCCAACCCCGAGGGCAGTTGTCACGATTCCATTAGCCTCTTCTTGCTCCTCTCGTGGAACCAACCTAGGGAAATTAGAATTAAGGTATAAGCAAGTCAACAGATTTATTAATTAAAAGTCTTATTATTATTAATCTTTTTACTGAGGAGCATTTATGAAAACAATGTTGGCCAAATATCCATTTGTAAATCCAAAAAAGAAACTGATTAGTCCGAATTCAATATCGGATTTGAATACGACAGGTAGATTATGCCTTGGTTGGAGCTCACACAGCATGATCATAGGAAGGAAGGCTATCCTTAGAATAGAAAACACTAGCGTCCACCACGAAAGCTTATGGGGCTAAATATTTAGTTTAAAATGGAAAATATTGTATTCCACAAGTATTAGAATCCGTCCAAAGTATCAGATTTCACAATTACCAATTGGAGAGCCCCAGCTAAAATCCTCCCTAGGTAGTCTCCACACGCAAAAACCAGAAAGGAAACAACTGGGACGTAATACTTGTCTAAAATTGCAAATAAAGTCTAAATTCACACTGAATTCCTTCATAATCCGTTCATTTTTGGTTGTTTTACTATACACAGTAGAGTAAATAACTTTTCCAAGACGGTCGGTAAAAAACCTACCATTCCAAACGGATGGAACCTCTTCAGAAACGACTAGAACAACTAAAGCAGGGAATGCTGCAAGTGTTACTACAAAAACCATCATGGCAGATACTGCTTGGATCCAAACCTGTAAATTGTACCTAAAATTAGCTAAAGACCTTTAACCATGAATGTTTTAAAAATCCACAAACTACCAAATTAAGGCAATCACCTTTTTAAAAATCATCCAAGCATTTCTAACTTTTTTTGCGTCATGAGGTCTAATTCTAGCTTGCGGAGGGTAGTCCTCGATCCAGCGATAAGTCTGATTTGTCTTATCTCCCATATAAAACTTGTACAACAACGTCCGTGGCATGTAGATGGAAATGCAAACGCTCAAAAGTAGGGAAAAGGATCCCAATAAAAAATAAATGAAGGCCGATCGAACTTGATCAGCTCCAAAAAATATTGACAGAAGATTAGCACTTGCCGCAAATATACCACCGAGAGCTTGACCTACACACAAACTCCCAATTAAATCCGTTCATTCTTACACAAACTGTAGTTTGCTACTCAAATTCCTATAATTACCGGACATAGTTGCAGTTGTATATTCTGGAGGAAAGCGACCAACAATTGATAGCAACCCACATTGGAAAAACGCACAAAAAGCTGTAAAAATATTAGAAACTTATACATCCATTGCTTTTTATTACTTTTAATGCATCAGAAAAATCAAAGCTTGTAACAAAGAAGGCTTCAAAATCCAATGCAATACGAACCGCGTTTGCTTACAATTCATAAAAACGACGGTGACCATTGTCACAGTGAAGAATCCCTCCTGCCCTTTAAATAAATATAGGTAATTGCATTTCATATTAGAATCAGAGTACTAAACTTAATCCAAAGTTTAGAAATCTTACAATCATCCGTATCCACTTGGACCAAAGCAGTAGAAACTATGAACAAACCCAAGGTCAAAATCAGACTAGAAACCATCCTCAAATTTGCCGAGATCCTGAGGGACACAAAACCAAACTCATTTTAAAAGCCTACATCTTCCATAAAATGACACAAAATGTATGAAAGCTCTAGTAAATCCATTGGACAAACCCCCTCAGTTTCAAGAACTGTCCACGGAGTTCTTTTTTCACTACTACTACTACGAAATTGTAGGAATTGCAATTAAATGTAATCAACCAAAAGGGACTAACCAGCGAGCAATGAAAGCATTAACGAGGAAACAAATTGTCGACGGAACATTGGAAGCGATAGCCAAATATGAGGTGAAACTGGCTTGAAAGTGAGTCTTTCCATGGATCGAGTGTAGATCCAAATGTTCCTCATCAGCATCCCCCCAGGGATACGATGGTGAGGGAGATAGTCCTGTCCCGTTCGACGTTCCATTGTTCACATCCCGGAACTTGTACATCCAATACTTTTGAGCAACAAAACAAATCATCAAATCACCACAAGTAAGTAGTACAACTTTTTAACGACACCAAGCAAGATAAGCCGCACAGAAAGTTCTTGCTGCAAAATCACAGCCCCAAAGAATCATCTACTTAACGAGGGTCTAGGGAAACTGGCTACAGTTTTTAACCACACCCAAATAAACTGAAAAGTACCCTAAAGACCGTCTATAAAAAACAAAACGCCTCTGTAACGTCAAATATCTGTATACCAGCCTCTTCTCTATTTTTCAACCCGTTTTCGGATTTACATTGACTAAACTACGATTCCCAAACCTACACAGCCTAAATTACCTTGTCAGCGTTGATAAAAAAGTTCCACGGGAGTAGAGTTGTAATTCCTAAAAAGTAAAATATCCCATACACACCCCACCATCTGAAAATAAACCACACCCAACCCTTAAGTATTTCCTATTCAAAATTTCCAGTACAAAAAAAACCACCCTAAAACTGAATCTACCGATCTTTAGGGGCCAAACAGGCAACAAGTGCATGGTCCTCGTCCTCAGGTCCAACTCCCCCACTTCCACCAGCAACCAGCAGTTCTTCTTCGTCATCATCATCATCATTAGTATCCTCGAACGAAATGCCTGGTCTCGTAAAGCCCGATTCCTGCTCATGTTCCACACCGATAACATCCTCGGGGTCAAGGTTCACACTGGCCATTTCGAAACCGTCAGGTTGCTTATGCGAGGAGCGGACAAAGTAGTCTTCCCGTTGGTTTTGAACCACTAATGTGGTCGTCTCATCCCCTTCCCCGTCCTCCTCCTCCTCCTCCTACCCATCAACATTATCATGACTAATCCCCTCTTATCCATATAATAATAACCGATAAGAGCATATCTCCAATAGTTACCCCGTCGTCTTGCTGCTGAAGGTTGCCGTGGCCGTGGCTGCTTGTAATATTCCGTGCCAGATTGAACCACTCAACTCAGTCTTAATTCCCTTTCTTAAACCCTTATATATATTTACTTAAATTATCGTACAAAATATAGACAACTACGTCAGGAATTAAGGTACAGGTAACTTGACAATAATACTACATCGTGTACACATTATTATCGTCTTTAAGGTTGACATGGTCCGTTTAAATAGAGGATAAGGTAGCTATGTATGTATGTTTTGAGTGAGATCTAAGTTTACATATTGGTTTACAATATTACCAGGATGAGATCATTATTTTTACAACAGACCTCAGCAGAAGACTCGTTTTATTTAATGGATATTATAGACTTATTTCAACAAAAGTTCCCCTCATTCATAATATGCTGGTCTTATCATTATGTTTGACATTTTAAGTGGATATGAGATCTACAGAAACAGCTTTCATTCAATCCAACAGATGAAGATTATAGCCAGATATGTGACGTAATGTAATGATGATCTTCAACTGGAGATAGCTCAACTGAGGAGGAGTTGTCAAAAAATCAGTCCAGTCATCCTGACTGAACTCTTAGGATTATGAATGACTAATGTTTGAAGAATCCAGATATAGATTCTGGTCAAATCAACGCAGAAATCTTACAATCTGCCTCTGACCTTTATCTTTATCATCCATCCAGGGATGAATCATTTACCCGTGAATAAGTATGAAAGAATGTACCTAATGGTCCGTCAGTGGCTGATTCGTTACCAAAAAAACTTTAGACTGGTTCCTTATTCAGGAATTTAATGAACTTATATTAAATACATTCTTAAAACATCTTTCTTAATACTTTCTTAATACTTTCTTAATACAAGAATATTAAGTGGATTGGATTTACTATAAGACTACAAAACAGATTCGTGGCTAATCCTGCCAAATCTAGTGATGACTTTTTACAATATTTCAAATTAAAATAGTTAATATACACAATATTCTTTAATTTAATGGGTAGGAAGCTAAATGGGTATAAAAGTCTCAGCTGAACACTTATGGAAACAAGTGTTTGCTCGTAATTCATTCAATGATCAATAAAAATAGATCAATGAATGAATCGCACGCAGAAAGAGGGTTTCCCTTCTTACTGGACTTCTATCTATATGGGCTCAAAATCTACTGTTTATTTATTTGTAATACTGTACTTTGTAAAACCCAAGTGATGATACAATTGGGATGGGAGTTACATTGCATTGCATTGGATTATATTATATGCATAAAAATACATAGGATGAAGTGAAGATCGTGTGAAAAACCGGACAAATCAACGCACACTTAATTACATGAATTGATGATTACTTTTTGTACTCTGCAGATAGTAAAACTTGAGCTAATCTGGCCAACTAATGAAATAGCTTATGGATCGGTTAGCTTTGGTTGTTTAACTTTGGATATTTTACAATAAAAAAGGATTGAATGGTCCTAACCTAACCTACCAATTTCGGATAAGCGGAGTAGACAGACACACAGGCTTTCATACATTGGAATATATTACACTAAATTACTTCTGTCTGTTCATATAAAATAGCAGCAGACCATTAAATATATATTTTTTTAATCTGAATTTTGGGGCATGCACTGCCCCCAAAATGTACAACGTTAAAGTTATATAAATTACCAAAAAACGGGCGTTACTCTGGACCTAAAAACTATCGAGTATAGCCATAAAGTCCAGGATAATACAAAGAGTAAAATATTTTATATTCAGGTCATACCGTGACCGTATCTCTGTCCACTTTCCTACTAATTTTCCAGTGTTCATGTAAAAACGTCTAAATAGCATCAGAATCAGAATACGAGTTGGATCCGCATCAATCAATTCCCTGCCATTCATACTCCATACTTCCCTTTATAATTGACAACTCCGCAATTCATTCATTACAAATGCAAATTAATTCGCATTCGTATCCTCCATAAAGTTATAGAATAAGAAAGAGTTATGCAATGAATGAGAAATGTTTATGCAATTTTTTTTGGATTGGCACGTCTTGCACAACAATAATCCATTAACTAGACAAGACATGATAATATGCTTGTTAATAAAGGACCGAACGGTGTATTTTCCAAATACTTTTTGCTGCATGTTCTAACTAAAACAGCCCTGTCATTATTCTCCTGTGCTTTACAACCAATTACTAGTTAAATTCTAGAACCAATCGTCTAATCCTAACATTTCTCAGAAGAAGGGCGATCGAACTAGAGCATCACTTCAGAAAGCTTCAAACGAAGCAGAATTGCCCATTTTTTTTGCATGCAGCACCATATTTCAGCATCAAGAAAGATTCCGTAAGTAAAAGTTTTGCTCGGAAATCCGTTGAATATCAATTTGAAATTGGGTATAATCTAGCCCTAAAAGCATCCCTTTAAATGTTTACTTTAACCGTAGTAAAGTCCCTCATTTCCCATGTAATTAATTTTAGTTCGCATGAGTTTACTAAAAGCCCTTTTTCTGGTCTGTGGTCGGGGTTTTAAGAATATGTTGGGCTTTTTAGGATTTCTTGACCAAAACCAGACAGATTTTTTCAGAAAGTAAATCCTAGAAGAGAGCCTGATACCCCCAAAAAGCCTTCTGTCCATAAAGTAAAGGGTTTCTCGTTTGCATAACTTGAAATAAGCAAGACCCACAAAACCCCGAGTCTAACCTTTACCCTTTCGCATAGGCGCAACCACGAGGGGGTACAAATAGCATTAAAGGATACCAAGGGATGTGGCTAAGCGGGGTATGGAGGGGCCTGCTTAACATGAAAAGGATAGGACCTATCGGGAATTCCAGAGTTCCACTAGAAATAAAGGGGGTGCAATGCACCCTTGTACCCCCCTTAGTTGCCCCTATGCACTAAAGGATATAAGGGGAGCTGGCTTAACATGAAAAGAATAGGACCTATCGAGAATTCCAGGGGGTGCAATATACCCTCGTACCCCAATGGTTGCACCTATCGCATCTAAATAATAATTCCCCGAAAGAAGGGTAATAAATTCCCCATAAAAAAGTAGGGTAAACAATTTTGGGGGAAGTGTGAAAATTTTCGATGGTGACTATTGAGCGGATGTTATTGAAAAGGTATAAAAACGAGATACTTTCTCTTTGACAGAGTTAAATTCTTCAATGGACCACTTCCTCATTCCCTTTCCTTCTTCATTTCGCTAAACAGGAGAGTCCCGTTTTTGGCACTTTTCCAGGATTTTATTGGCCAAATATTCAACCTCGTGTCTCCTCCTCATTCATTCACAGCAATAGGTAACAACTCTTATCCAACTTGGTGATAAAATACCTACTAAAAATTACATAATTCCTACTCTTTCTTTATATGATAACATCTTATCTTTACAGGTTTCCACCCACCCTGACCCTTGACCTTTGGGGGACAGATTCAAGGACTCCTGCCCTTTAAGAAAGGAGAGGAATCTAAATTTATAAAAATGTGCCCCCTGTGGCCATTTCACTACCTGCTAACCTACATCCTGGTTCTAGTACCGTTGTGGATCCTGTGTTTCCAGGCCGTGGGTTCTGCGGCCGACTCATCCACCAAGAAATGGGACCTCCGTTTCGAACCCAGTTCCCAAGACCCTATTATTGATGGAGAAACTATAAATGTGAAGATGCGGTCGGATTCCATACCATATTGGGTGGCCCTGAGCGGTGGAAACGATATGGAGTTGAAGGCACAAGACGAGAATCTAGTTCAAGTATTCCCAAAGCAAGTATCATGGATGGACTCGATGGACGGGAAGAATTCAACGGAAACCCCATCGGAACCTCCCCCTTCAAAAGAGTTTGATTTCAGTGTAACTGGCAGATTTCTGGGGAAAACCAAGGTCTGCCTGATGCCAAACAACTTTTCGGAAGAATTTTACGAAGCTCAGCAAGCTGGGCTAAACTGCTTTAAAGTTACTGTGATAAGGAAGTCTTCAAGGTGGGACACTGCATTCACGGCCAGCGTTGTTATGCTCGTTATGATCATGTTTGTCAGTATGGGAGCCGCGTTGGACCTGAGCGTTATCAAGGAGACGCTGAGAAGACCCTATGGACCTGTTATAGGACTCTTATCCCAGTTCTGTATAATGCCCTTATTGTCCTTCGGACTTGCCAAAGCATTTATAGCAGACCCTAGTCTACAGTTGGGGCTGTTTATCACCGGCTGTTCTCCGGGGGGTGGGGCCTCTAATCTTTGGACTTTAACTTTGGGAGGAAACCTAGATCTGTCTGTGACAATGACTACGATATCAACTCTGTGTGCTTTTGTCATGATGCCTGCCTGGATACTTACCCTTGGGTCTACTATTTTCGAAGAGGCGGATCTGAAGGTTCCCTATTCAAAAATGGCAACCCTCGCCGTCTCCCTTATAGTTCCTCTTATGCTGGGCCTCATGATTCAGAAATACCTTCCAAAAGCTTCGCAAGTCATTATAAGGTGGCTAAAGCCATTCACCTTCTTTCTCATCGTTTACATCGTGGTGTTCGCAGCGTATGTCAACTACTACGTCTTCAGACTCTTCACATGGGAAATCATGGTATCTGGGATGTTGCTTCCGTGGCTGGGCTACTTATTTGGGGGAGGAATGGCCCTTCTTCTTGCCCGCAAGTGGGAGGACGTTATTGCTATTGGGATTGAGACGGGAGTTCAGAACACGGGATTGGCTATCTTTGCACTGAGAGTGTCATTACCTCAACCTGAAGCGGATATTACTACAGTGCTTCCTGTAGCTGTGGCCGTCATGACCCCTGTCATTCCCACTTTACTGTTTCTGATGCAGAAGATCCGTAACAAGAATCTAGGCGGCTTTACTCTGGCTCAGAAAGAAGATTCCACAATGCCCGTCATTTAACAGGGTCTTGGAGTAATGGAAGGGTAGTATCATCATAAAAAGTATTCTTACTTCTAAATTCTCAAGTCCTGTGTGCTACTTAGGAAAATGCTATTTTAATTTATATCTATTCCAATACACTTCTCAGTAGTCTATGTATCCGTATTGTAAAATCTTCGGTCAAAGAACTTTGTCTAAAGATAGGAAACGCTGCTGCGTACACAAGCAGGACGCTGCCAATGATTCCATATTCAATCCCAATTTTTTCCCGTTTCCTGGACCACTCTGTTTGAATATCAATAATAATTGAGGTCACAAAATCTGTAAACTTTACCAACATTATTATTAAATCTTTCCTGTGTATCTTCATGTAATTGTTTCAGTATTGTGCTAAAGAATCTCAATCAAACTCGAAAGAACCGTTTAAAATCCCTATTTAATAAAGACGTAAACTTGTTAACTTTTGCCGACCTTTTACCGGTGATGAATGTTAGTCGAATCCAGTCTTGGAGTAATTTTGTGATAAGTAGCAGATAAAATATATCGAAATCCCAAAAGTCATCCCCATAAATACGGGGAAAGTACTTGTACCCATTCATTAACTATAGTCAACTAAAGTCGAGATTTCTAGTTGGAAGCCGTGCTTTAATTGAGTTACCGTAAGTATGCAAAAGTATTAAGTCATTAGTTGTGCCTTTATAAGTAATATGGAAGGAATTATCTGTACATGAAATTATTTCATGCTTTCTTATTCTTTGTTTCTCTAAAAATGTATACAATTCTGGGATACAAATACCTAAATTCATGTTAGTAGTAGTAGTAGTAGTATTGATCAAACTATTTAGTAGCTGTTTAAGCTCTCCACGGTTGTTAATTTATCCTCTTTTGTAGTGGAATAAAAATGTTGATTGATTCATTGGAAATAAAGTCTAAATAGTCTTTATAAACTGCCCACAATAATATTTATTATTCATATTCTAGTTTTAACTGTATAAAGATGACAATTTTTAGAGAATGAGTCGCCACTCAATCTACGATGAACTATATATTGAAGAAAAGGGCTATCACGCTGCCCGTTCCACGTATCTAAGCCTGGACCACTTCAAAGCGACAAGTAGCCAGCGAGTCGGACACCCCAATGAAGATGAGGAATATGAAGAGGAAGAGAGTGAGATAAGTGGATCCCAAATGATAAGCATAAAGTCGGATGACACTGGTCAACTCCCCGTCGAAGAACTGCATTCCAAACCCTGTAAGACCAAAAACACAGGGTTTGATCCAATCGGAACAGAAGAATATGTCAAGGGCCGAGATGCTGAGATGGAGGCCTTTGCAGCAGCCAATTTACATGCTATAGAGTCCCTGGCTCCATTTGTAAGGTTTATGTTATTATAAGTCTGTACGTTTTGTTAAAGAAATGAATCATGGATGGATGGTTGTCTTTAACTAGAATCTCAGGCGAGTCTATGGTCGGCTGGATAACGTGGCTGTAGTAAATCTTACAGGGATTTACACAAATCATATTGCGTACGCTTCCTCTAACGTTGTAATTATTTTGGACTATGTGGAAAACACGCAGCGTTGTCTTCAAGGGCATGTGAGAAAGCCATTCTGTAAATTTTAATGCTTAAAAAGCTTAAACCATTGGTTTTAATTTGGAGGTTTTGATCTTTTGTGGCAGAAAAACGCTATAACGTGCTTGCAATTGGAGAGCAAAGGTCGTTTTCTGGTTTCTACGGATGCTGGAACTAAAAGTCTGATTATCGTTTGGGACACTTTGTCAGGGTACGGTGTGGTTTTATATTCAGAAGGTTAACATTTTACTTTGTTTCTTGACGTTTGGAAATTTGCAGGAAGCCCGTGAAGTTCCTCCCGCAGGGTCATCAAGACCATGGATGTATCTTCGGTTGTTTTACTGGGAAAGACTTCATACTGGCCACGATTGGGGCGGAGGAAATGGGACAACAGACCTTCTCATTTTGGGATTATGATCCTCGACGGCCTGCAAAAACTCCTATTTGTACATGACTTTTATATGGATTTCTAGCGTAATTGTAAATAATGCAATGTTGCAATCCACTAAGATAAATTAAATGGTTAATAGTAACGGAAAAGTTCCCCACCTGTACCAGCGTTATTCGGGAACTCTGTTTTAGCGAAGATACAACGGGCTATTTTGCAGCAACTGGAAACCGGAATGTAATCTTTGGAACTTGGGTTAGCGTTCTACGAACCGTACTATTTTTAATTCTTCTTCGAACAAACATGCTAAATATGACCTTAACACTGTCAATATGTAAATGAAAATAACTACATTAAGCATTATTCCCAACTCTTAACTCAGGTTCGGGAAAAGAAAGGGGAAGCTTTGCACTTCCACAAGCCTAAAATGCGGAAAGCGTTTATTGCAAAGCAGAAATGGTTTACTTCATCCATTTGGATGAAAAATGGGGAGTGCCTTGCAACCGCAACGGGAGCAGGTACCATGAGATGCGGCATGCGGCTGCTTATTTATCGTTTACTTAAGACCTTTCGCAAAAGTTAGTTACAATTCATACATATTATTTTTAGGATACGCTTGTATTTGGGGTCCACCCGTAGTCCTAGCTTTGGAGGATCCACCAGACCCTTCAAAAAACATTAAGGA
This sequence comes from Hydroisotoma schaefferi, assembly GCA_034682405.1. Lineage (NCBI taxonomy): Eukaryota > Metazoa > Arthropoda > Collembola > Entomobryomorpha > Isotomidae > Hydroisotoma > Hydroisotoma schaefferi. The sequence continues at coordinate 9,195 of JAQFZX010002095.1, read as the reverse complement.
GTACCAACGCTCCTATAAACTGTGCGAAGAAGGCATTACAGTTTTCAAAATATTAAATGAGTAAGGCCCCTTCTTAACCAAGCTACCGTTTGGATTCCACAAACTTCCATCCATGCTAATACTATTTTGCTTATTTTTAGTTATGTTGTAGTCGGGGATGAAAGTGGCATTGTAAGATTTTTCGATCACGATTTCAAATTGTTGCGTTGGTCAAGAAATTTCTCTCTCCCTTCCGTACTAAGCATTTCCTTCAATCTAACCGATGCTATTCCGGATTTCAAGAAGAATTTGCGTTAGTTTTACTTGTTAGTATTGTTTTGTGTGTATTTCTCTGGATATGGGACATATAAACTGTTTTTATATTCATGTGCAGAGGCCAAATATGAAGGAAGTACTGGTACAGAGTACCTGCAGCGCGATAACGAAAGCTGTGTCAAGGACTATACTAAAGGAGGGAAGAAATACAGACAAGTTTCAAAAATTACGATTCCAAGACCTCCTATGCCTTGTCCAGATTTTGTTATTGGTAACCCAAATAATTATTAGTACCATATTCTCCATGTCTTTTATGACCAGGGACCTAAATACCTTTTTCTTGAATCCTTTACAAAGGTATGCGTGGAGGGGACGTTTTTTACTATCACTTCTCTGAAAGCCAACTAGATCGTCTTGTGGGTGGCTCTCCGGGACCCTTCGTCACTTGCGACGTTTGTCCTGGATCGTACGTAACTTCCGTTACTATAAACCTTCAACTCCATAGATAAAACGCTGGCTTACGAGATTTTTTATATCGCAGAAACCATGTGGCTTTAGTAACTCGTAAAGGGGAACTCCAACTGTATGATTTCACGACACACAAACTTGTTTTTAGTGATAAAATCTTCTCTGGAACTCATCGCATTAGCACTATGAAGTTTCATCCTATGGGTAAAGCTAAACTTGACCCGTCTGGAGATTCCGCTTCCTCTTTATTTTATGCCAAAGATTTACCTACATTTCCCAAATGTTTAAATCAAGCGTCGCCTGTTTATATTTTACAGGACAATTTGTGGCGTTTGGTCTTACCGACGGTCACTTATCTTTTAGAACTAACTACAGTTGGAAAACGTGCATTTCCCCTGTGGGAGTAACTGAAGCTCAAGTCGTTCGGATTATTTACAGCAATGATGGACTTTATATGGCGCATTATGTGAGCTGACGCTCATTTACCCTCTTTTGTATTCCATGCATTTTAGTCTTTACTTTGCACTTCATTATGCTTTAAATTGTTTGGACAGGATACGGATAGATCTGTCGTTCTTCACAAATATTTACCAAAAGGGAAAGGCTGGATGTCCTATGGCAAGAGTCGAATTCATACAAAACCAATTCAGGATATTCAGTTCTTTTTCGACACAGATATAAATCGCAGTCGTCTATTTTCTCTGTCGTTGGATCGTCATTTAATCGAATACGACATTGATCGAAGGTACTTTGTTTGTTTTAAATATCATACTAATTGTCTATAGACCGGTTGCTTAAACACGCATTATAGTTCAGCAGAAAGTGGACTCTACGTAGTTAAAATCACGCGACTGGAAGAGACTTGTAGTCCGACGGCCATGATATTTGACGGACCTACCGAGTTTGGCGTAGACTGCTTGACCTTTTCTAACAGTATCGTAAGAAAAACAAACATCACCCGTCTTCCTGAAGATCCCTTATTCTAAACTTCACTGCTCTCTTTTTTACAGAATAAATTGAGAATATTCTCCTACGAAGGGGATAAGGTTATGAACACTTGTGCCGGACCCGTGCTCGGCCGGAACAAAGGAATCGAGCGAATGATTGAGTTTTCTACAATAATGGCTGGGGGCCGTCAGAAAAAGTTTATTATATACGTTGTCAAAAGCAAGCTGGGACTAATCGATACTCCTATAGATGGTAACCCTCACAAGTACATGGGGGTCTTTACCCATCCTCAAGGAATCCAGGAAGTAGTTGTAGTTCCGGATAAGGAAAAGATCTTCACCGTTGGCAAAGAGGACAACAGTGCCTTCGTCTGGGAGGCCTCTCCAAGGGCAGTAGAGGCCACGGTGCTCATGGGAGGCTCTGGTCTCTCTCCGTTTTACCAAACCCTTCAAAGACACTGGGACGGAGCTTGTCAGGATATTATTAGAGATTTAGAAATGATATTCTTTTTCCTCAACGTCAAGCGAATTGATAAGCAGACCGAGCTGTATACCATGAGTCGAAGTATTCGGATCTCAGAAATCCCAGCGGTTTGTCGGGCTTGTGGCTTCTATCCTTCGGAATACGAAGTAATTGTCTCCAATGTGCTTGATTAGCTTTGTCTTTAATAGTGGATATTTAGATGCATTTATTTTATATTTTAGGTAGGTCTTATGTTGGAAGAAGCTCGCCGTGTTAAAGAGGGCAATGATAACTATACTGATGATTTCAATACAAACTTTTCATTTGAAGAGTTTGTCAAACTTTTTGCAAACCACTTTTATTGCATAACAGACGAGGAAATCGAGGATGCGTTTAGAGAGCTGGGATTCGAGCAAGAGGACGAAGAAGCTTATATTTGCAGGAAGGATTTTATCAAATATCTTTCAGAAGAAGGTAAAAAGGCATTATATTTATATTTAAACAGTCGCTCAAACTCAGTGACACAAGTCCAGGATTTCGTGTTAAGTTTGTAATGGGGATTACAGGGGAAGCAATAAATACGAAGAATTTTCCGGTCTACTTTTATCCTATGTATGGGGTCCACCCACCGGACATGACTGGAACGACGCGGTGCCACAATAAATCGGAGAATTCACATAGTAGTAGCGCCAGTTGGTCTTATTCAAGTTCGAACAGTTCTCATACATTGATTCCGGAGATGCGTGAGTCCAGTGATACCGAATCCAGTGGAGATTCTTTAGATGAGAGCAATGCTCCTACTGAAGCGGATCCAGTTGGCACTGGAGAGGAGGACAACAATCCAGGAGAAGAAGATGGGGACCAGGATTTGCAGCATAAGGAAGACCTGGGTTCAGATGATGACAAGGACAGTGACGGAGAAAAACGGAAGTCCGTGAACAAGTCCGTGTCAAAACTTGATGGACGAAATTCGATCCAAAACTCTCCCACAGAACAAGACAGCGTCGACGAGACGCCCTTAGAACCAGGTGAAACGACTGGAAGAAAAACTTTAAAAGGAGAAACGGTTGGAAGAAAACCATTAAATAAAGAAACGGTCGGAAGAAAAACTATTAAAATCAACGCTGCTGAAGAGGATCTGGAAGATGAAGATTCTGAAATTTCATTCGAGCAATTTGAGCAGATTAAATTGGAAGACGAGGACGAGCTTGTTGATTTACCTGAGGTAGCTCATAAAATTTCAGAAGTTTTAATTCCCTTTGAATCTTTTGTGAAATGGTATTTTTCTGAACTGTCATGATTTTTGTAGCGGATAAACATAAGCTACTTTTTAGAGCGGATGCTGCCCACAGAGTGTCAACAGACGATGCGATGGCGTCACAAGAGTGAGAAAGACCAGTCGGATGAATATAAACGACAAGCCGTAAACAATCGACAGAAGGATGAGAAAGAATATTTGGACAAACTCCTCAAGGAAATCATTGACGTGAATGTACCAATTCCAAAGCGGCTTTTAAACGCTCTTTACGCCGAGTACTTTTTGGATCACGGGGACTTTTCTGTCCCGCCCGATCTCCGCTACTCAGGTGAACACCTTCCCGATGAAACGTGGTTTGGAAATGAAGAACAGGAGGGCGAATGGGAACATGAAGGGGAAGCGGATGAAATGGATCCAAATTACCAGAATGGGACCCTCACCAAACCTTTAGTTAAGGGGAAGAAGAAGAAGACAAAGGCCACTGCTGTGCATGCCGAGTTTGAGGATGACGTTGAGGAGGAAGATGAGGAAGGAGAAGGAGAAGGTGAGGAAGAAGAAGAAGGCGAGGAAAAAGAAAGAGAAGACGCGGAGGAAGAAGGAGAAGACGAGGAGGAAGGAGAAGACGCGGAGCAAGAAGAAGTCGCGGAGGAAGGAGAAGACGTGAAAAAAGAAGAAGACGTAAAAAAAGAAGACGTGAAAAAAGAAGAAGACGTAAAAAAAGAAGAAGACGTGAAAAAAGAAGAGGACGTAAAAAAAGAAGAAGACGTGAAAAAAGAAGAAGGCGAGGAGGAAGAAGAAGAAGACGCGGAGGAGGAAAAAGACGTGAAAAAAGAAGAATATGTGAAAAAAGAAGACGTGAAAAAAGAAGGAGAAGACGAGGAGGAAGAAGTAAAAGACGTAAAAAAACAAGAAGACGTGAAAAAGGGAGACGAGGAGGAAGAAGCAGAAGACGTGAAAAAAGTAGAAGACGAGGAGGAAGAAGCAGAAGACGTGAAAAAAGTAGAAGACGAGGAGGAAGAAGCAGAAGACATGGGAAAAGAAGGAGAAGACGCGAAAAAAGAAGGAGAAGACGCGAAAAGAGAAGAGGCAGATTCCATAAATACCTAACCTAACCCAACCTCCTAACCACAACAACTGTTAAATTTCCACTAGCTTTTTCACAAAACTCCTACAAATTAGAATAAAGTGATGAACAATCCGGTTTTTTATGACAAATCTAAAATGCCCAATCCGCCCATAAATGCCCGAACCATAAACACCGGGCAGTCTACTACGTATTTCATAAAATAATAAATAAAAAAATTTCAAACATTATTTACTGAAAATTCGGAAATATTGTTTTCTGAGTTTCTGAGCAAGAACTACGATTCTTAGTTCATTTAATTCAACTAAAACCATCGTTCATATTAGAGCAGGTCTCGGAAAACTGAAAAAGTGTCAACATTTAAAAGCCATAACACTATATTTTTTACTCTATAATTTTCTAATTTTAATGCTTTCTACGTAAGATAGAACTAGATCTACTGTAATACCTCATTCTTCTTTAATTTTTCAAACGACTCATATACTTCACGCTTTTATAACCCACAATATTTACACAACCTTGCTTGGCCACTTTTTAAAATTCTGTGAGCGTTCACATTTAATTGTAAATGAATTGTAATGACCTTCTACGTAGAATATTTTCATGCTTAAGAATAAGCATATTTGCATTCCAAACATTATCTCAAAACTCTGAAAAATTATGCACGCCAATATTTTAGTACGGATGGTTACAATTCTGAAGTAAATCTGCAAGGTAATTTCTACGATGTCGAGAATATATATAACAAAAAAACCAGACTGACTAAAATAACCAACACATCAAGCCTCACATTTGCATTCTACCATCAAAACTACAAGTGAACTCAGCTAGAACGGCCAACATTACACAGCAATGTAAAAATCAAAATTGCTTCATTTATTGCCGTAGAAAATAGTGTATTTAAACTGTAGCTTGCTCCATAAATAAAATGAGATGAGTCCAATCAGACCGGAATGGAATTTCAAAAACGAAACGACTACAACAGAACATATTTTTAAGTCTGTAAATGAGAAAGTAGACTGTGGAAAAGACTCCGATGCAGAATACGTAGGTTCAAGAGTGATCGTTCTTATTCTGTGTGTGTTCGGACTAGTTGGGAACATCCTCTGCTTCATTGTAATGACCCGGAAGGAAATGAAATCATCCTACATCTACATCCTTATCGGGCTAAGTTGTTCGGACGCAATGCTGCTACTGTTCACTGGAATCCTTGCTCTCGAAAATCTACAGATTTTAACCCTACCTGGGGACTTTTATTCTTCCTGGTACTTCCACTTTTCGGACTGGATAAGTAAATACTACAAATACCTTCACATTACACGGCCATTTGTTCTACTTATACTGATAGGAAGAAGGTACCAATTAAGATAATGAAGAAAGGACCCTATCTGCCTCTTCTGTGAGCCTTTGAATAGGCTACACTATAGTTTTTATTATGTAGATTCGAATAGGGAAGAGCTCGCTTAGGGCATATTTACATTAATTCTCTTAAAAACAACTCATTAATACTACATCACTTATCCTTGCATTGTAATTAATTACCATTCCTCAATAAACAGGGTAAATTGGCTAGATAGTCCGTAATTCTGGAACACGTTGCGGATTTCCAATTAAAGAAGTTCCTTTGTATGAATGAATTCATTAGGTACCGGAGGGATAAAATTCTACACGGTAGGAATTTCAGTGGAAAGATGCTTTGCCGTTCACTTCCCTGTCTGTATGAGGGTTTGGTTTACGGATGCTAAGGCCAAATTGTGTGCAATCTTGGTTTTCGGATTTGACTTTGCGATTGCCGTTTTTTCCTTCTGGTATCAACAATATGATAATTGGGCCTATGAACTCTTCTACACTATCGTCGTTCATATCCTCCCTATTCTACTAGTTGTTGGAATCAACATCCTTATTTTCATACAGGTTGGTTCGTTTTTTAAAGTTTCACATTTTAACCCTAACTTACCGTATTTCCGGAAATTAGTCCCCTGGGGTTTAATTGTTTCAATGGTCTCATTTGGTATGCCGAATCCGTTTTAGCTACTAAAACTGATACCAATATGGGGGTTTTAAAACGCATAATCCGCAATTCCTCAGTAGCTGTTTAATTACTTTGTTGGGAAGGGTATAGAACCATCTAATTTGTTCTGTAGCTTTCTTCTGTTTTTTTTGACGTAATTTATTATTTTCTAACCCAATATCATAGCTAAGGAAAGCGGAGCAAATACGAAAGGAGTTGACGCGTTTAGAAGCCGACGAAACCACATCAATTACTCGGATGTTACTTACAGTAGTCTTCATTTTCGGTTTCTCCTACTCCTTCATTACCTGGAAAAGGATTTCCATGCTCATTGGAACTTATGACTATTGCAGAAATACTACACGGGTTGTCGTCCTGTTCCACCGTATATTTTCGGTATTCAATTCCTCAGTCAATTTCATCATTTACTGCTTGTTAGGGAAGCGTTTTCGAACAGAGTTCCTGAAAGTCGTTAGGGCCTGTTACTCTGGCTCAATAACAACTCCTCCTCCAGTAATTCTAACTCCAAATACAAGTCTTACAAGCAGTACAACTGTCTAAAACTCTAGGTTTATGCTATTTAAAAAAATGTATATTCTTGACGGAAGGTTTCATTGGGGAAGGAGAAGTTTGAAAAATTAATTTACTTATAACTTATAAGTAGTTTGTAAAATGGGTTTTAATTATAATTAATATTTTAGCATTTTAATAATATTGAGAAACTATTTAATATGATTTTAATTATCAAAACGTAAGGATGATATAAAGAACAAAAAGTTGGTCTTCTGCTACGCGTGTTTTAATCCGGTAAATGCAGTTATATGCAAGTGCATGAGCTTTTCTATACTCATTCGAGCTCGAGCGTGCATCGGCTCATATTAATTACCGTATTTCCCGATTTAATTACCCCCCCCCCCCGGGTATAATTTCCCAGGGAGTTCGGGTCATTTGAAAAATAATTCCCCACCCCGAAATAATTCTCCATGGGGAAAAAAATTCCGATCCCTCAAATTGAAGCTTTTTTAATGAGATTTTGAAAGTTAACTTTCTTAAAGGATGTTCAACGGTTTTAAAAGAGGAATACCTAAAATAATTTTGAGAAGGGTTTTTTTACCATAAAAAATTAGAATTAATTTATAATTAGCAAAAGCAGAGATTGCGTTTTTTTACTAAACTTTAAAATGTTTTTTGTAATTAAATTAAGGAACTACTTGAGAGATTGAACATATAGGAAAGAAATAAGCCCAATTGACTGGGCTAAAAATTACTAGTATTTTAAAATTGCCATTAAAAAACCTCCTGGTGCAGCTGGCAGAGCCCATTCCAGGGCGCTTTGGCGCATTATTTATAGAATTTTGTATTTTCTGGATCGTTTTTTTCAACGTATCACAGGACGAAGGGATGTCAGCCTTGGGTTCGTATTGATTAACTAGCCAATGTCCGATATCAGCTATCAAAGGGAAATTAGGAGTTCGGAAGTTCTCCACTGATACTAACCTAGGATAACGGTAGGTACGGAGGATCTCGCACAGATTTCTCAAGTCTCTGTATGACATTTTATTTTAAAAAGATAAGGGACTTATCCAAAAAGGACTTCTATCTCTCTCTCTCTATAATTTCTACACTTACTATAGGACATTTTGTTGCAAAAAAAACTCAAAAAGCCTTGGCCTAATCGAACATACGTGGATAAATAATATGCATTATTATAATGCAGTCTACTTTTTTTTTCTGCTACTTGAAGATGGCTAATGATGGATACATTATTGATTAATATCTTTCAAGGCCTTTACGGTGCCCAGATTTTGAAACGCTCAGAATAGTACCATATAGCGAATTCCCGTGAAATTGACAATAATATCTAGTATCTGGCCATAAGCGCAATGTTAAATGTTTGGGCTGAAATATAGTACCGTATATACTCTTCAAAATAGTACGTCTGGGCACCGTAAAGGCCTTGGCTTGGACACCGTGGTAAATATTTGGCCAATATTAAATAAGAAATAAACAAGGAATGTTTACGTATGCTCATCTTATGTTTGCTACTTTTTGTTCAAGTTGTGTGAACTTCCATAGAAGAGTGAATGACCGTTTAGATTGCTCGTTGGTTGTTAAGGGGCCTTCGACCGGATTACCCTATAAGAGTTAATAAAGCTTTTCTAGTACTACCTACACTCTTCAAGGCCAGTGTGAGTGTCTATCTCCGAACTTTCTTTCCGCAATGACCATGATCCTAAAAACCCAATCTGAAAGCGGAAGTTGCAATTGTACAACCGTTTAGTCGTTACAACATGTACGGGCAAACAAATAAATATACCGTGGTATCATTATTCATTCTACAAGTTAGCCAAATATCTAGCCCTTGTAAAGCCAATCCGGATTTTTTACCTAATTGATCCTAAACAAAGATTCATTGCAATGCAAAAGCCTGATTTATGCAATAACCGATTACCACGAAGGCAGTTGACCTTTCAAAGTAATCCATACCAAAGTTTACCCTGATTGGTTTCAAACACATGGTCACTCTCCGGTATATGGGGATTGCGGCTTATGCATGTACTGATGCCGCTTTAGAATGGTTAAGAAAATGTCAAATCGATTAACCTGTAATGAAAAGTTGAGTTCTTGTTCTAATTGTTGTCTTTATTAGCTGGCACTACGGTTTTTGTGGGGACAAAACTCGAGGATTTCATCATTTTTTTAGGTCAT